>CAXHWN010000230.1:20000-120000 GCA_964020975.1 Hermodice carunculata | reverse complement strand
ATGTTTTCCTGGTTAACACCGTTATATATCCATGTTGTATTTATTGTATAAATCATGTGGTGTTAATGGAACTTGTTATTATGGCTGTGACATGTATCTGCACAAGTTTGTATTTTGCAGATGATTTCTTATTTTATGTGTAATGCAGCAATGACATTCAAAGTTCATATAAAATCCTCAAGTCCATAATTGTTGACATAACCAGGCTACATAAATGAAAATATCATCAAACAGTTAATTCGATCATTTTGCAAGGTACGCAAATTTCTCGGAAGGAGGCATCTTATGGCACACACAAAGCGGTTCCTCGATAAAAAATATATTTATGCTTGAAAAGACGATTATTTGAAGCAGATCGATCTATCATTTTTAAAGTATGTGTGTCAACACACACTTTTCTGTTCTTTCTTTCTTTCTTTCTTTCTTTCTTTCTTTCTTTCTTTCTTTCTTTCTTTCTTTCTTTCTTTTTCTTTCTTTCTTTCTTCTTTACCAGCAAGTAAATACTTCTTTACAATAGTTTCTCAGAACAACTTTTTACAAATTTTGTTATATACTTCACTATAATCAACACCGGCGAAAAAAAAGTCAGGCTACTTTTTTCTGTCTCTGGTTACCATGCCTTTAATTTACCGTTTTGGCTTAGCCTAGCGGCGGCCGGTACATCGATCGTAGATATGTATGATAATAAGAAGGCGAGGCTGAATATAATAATTATGAACGTTGTAGGCCTACTGAAAGTTCACAGAACATCACAAATTATCTGAACATAATGAACAGTCAGTGGTGGTTCCTGTAAGATAAAGTTATGTTTTCAGTATCTTTGATGTGTAATCTTGTTTGTTAAATTTTCTTTTGCACTTTCAGCAGACGGCCACACCTAATGATGTCCAGAACTTGCCAGAAAATCCTTGCTTGGTTACTTGTGGTAGGTATCATCTAATTACGATTTTGTTAGCCTTGGTGTAATTTTGGTGGAAGGATGCTGTCACTTTGACTGAAGGAAGGACTCAACTGGAACCGTTTAATCTCCATGGGCATTTATTGACACTAGGACATCACTGCAACAATATACATATAATCAACATATAATCATCTTTACTACTCATTTGGTATAACTTGTAACTTATATATCATTTATCGTAATATACCATTTATCGTAACTATTTTTAACACTTGTTCACTTATAACTTCATATACAATATTCTATTAAACAATATACCAAGTTTTAACAATATGACATTTCACCATTTAACAAATACTTCAATAATCTATGCTCTTGGTAAATAATTCATAGTTAAATAGAATTTCTAACCATTAATACAGCCAGTGAAAAAAGTAAGCTGAAACAACAGCGACACCTGCTGGCAATATATGTAACTAAAGAGAACAAAGCGTAAAACACATTGAAACCACGGGGAAAAAAGTATTGACTATTAAAACCCAAAAATGCCAAACTTTCATGTTTGTTCAAGTCGCAAAAATACGAATAGCTCTTTTCACATAGATTTATAAGAAAAGCTTACTCTTAGGCATGAAATTATACTCTGAATCATTTCTAACCCTTTGACACTCGAAAGCACGCAATGACTTAACGACGTGCGCATGTGCTAACAAAAGAAAGGATATTTGTCACCCATTCCTTTGACCAATTCATACAAGAAAATACGCTACCAATAACTTAAGCTCATGCATGATGAATCTTGACCTTGATACACACACACACACACACATATATATATAAATATATATATATATATATATATATATATATATATATGTGTGTGTGTGTGTGTGTGTGTGTGTGTGTGTGTGTGTGTGTATAAACATACATATATATATATATATACATATATATATATATATATATAGCTTTAATATTAACCCTTTATAATCAATGTTAAATACTCTTTTCTCAATTCAATATACTCCATATATGTAACCTGTACAAGCTATCAACTTCATTTACACCTTGACATAACCTGATTTTACAACACTCTTTTACATGTTTTATGGCTTTTAACCAGCATTTAAACTAAATGCATACTTACAAAGCTATTTTGCGGGATTGCACGGCCTATCCAACCCCAGTAAAGCACAGAACTTCAACCATGTTAGTACCTATAAGCAACATACGAAAGATGCCTTTAAATACTACGAGTTTACTGGAATTTGACATACTTCGGAAGGAACACGATGAAATAGCAATTGACAGACGCAGGTCCCTACTTACGTTAGTTCCTTTGACGCTTGTTAGTTACATTATATGCAGGTGCGGAGAAAAGCCCCTAACTCCGCTTTCTCGACCTCAATACCACTATTTGGCTCGTTGAAAAATGGGGATTGTGTCTACATGCAGCCTGCTAACAGTATATATATATATATATATATATATATATATATATATATATATATATATATATATATATATATATATATATATATATATATATATATATATATATATATATATATATATATATATAGCAGCGCGAATGAATCGTGAATTGTGTGGTATTTTCCCATCATTAATTATGCACACACACACACCCCTCCAAAGGAGGAGGGGCATACACATGTAGCAAATACTTCGTCTGTGTGTCCATCTGTGCGTTCGTCTGGACAATTTTCACGTGTTAACTCCCAAGTTTTTTACATAGGGCTCACATATTGCACTTGCTTATTGTCTAGCATAAGGTCTCTGACAAGTTCGAAGATGACCCAGTTCCTTAGGTCATACAGCCATAGGACTACTGTACATGTTATAGTAAAAGAATGACATATGTCATTACTGATCACTACAGATAGAGGGAGCATACATCTAGCAATCTGTGATTGCATTTTAATTTTCTTGATTCATTAATCATTATACACTCAAGGCAGGTATTTGTATGCATCTTTCGGGAACAAGTTTCCTCACCCCTTCCCGTTATATGCTATCGGCAGATGGAGCAATTGTGATGGAGAAACTAGGCACTTTCCTGCAATCCCTGTCCATTCTCTTCGCAACATACTATGTCTTCAACTTTTCATATCTGTTTGAAGGGGCTGCCACGATGGATTTCATGCAGAGGCAAGTAAAGAGTACATTGTAGTACTTACAAGCTGTATGAAAATGCAGTATCTTAGTATACAACTCAGAACTCAGAAACGTTTTACATGTAGGATTCTGTAAGCACCTGTACACCCGCCTATGTGAGGCTTGTGCCTACGATGAGTATGGGGTGTCTTGTTTTGTTGACAGGCAAATGTGCCCAAAATTGGTTTCTGTTCTTGCTTTTTGTTTGGAGTGTATGCAAAATGCCTTGCTGGCGCTTTTTTTTTAAATATATGCTTACAACGACTGGTTCCTTGTTTTCTTTTCACTTCCATTTTTTTTCTTTTTTCTTTTTTTTTATCATTTTCAAGCATGGGTCTCATCAGTAGCATGCAGCCAATCAATCGTAAACACCAGACTGACACTTTATGGACTTGGCTGTGGTGGGTATCCCGGTATCCCCTACTACAAGGTATACAAGTGGTAGTGTTCAATGGGACAATGAGTTCTAAAGCTGTGTCATCTCTGTGAAATGAGGTTACAGACAGTTGTGATTGGCTGGTTGCACATCCCAATGGAGACAGTACTGGAACGCACATGGTGATGTTGTTATTCTATTATCGTCCATGAAGCAAGTTCGAAATGGAAGGTCAGCGCTTTTTGACAAATGCCTGGACAATTTTAAGTGATCCTAACAACTTTAACATGGATGGTGCATGCAAGATATGGCGTGGGACTGTAGATTACAAGGAAAATGGCTTGGGTTATGGTATCGTGTACCTGAGGCCAGCTCAAGAAAGAAAAAAAAAAGTTTTACACCCACAGATTGGCTGTGAATATCAAGTTTAATTGTCTCAACATTCCAAAAAGTCATGAAGTATCACATTATAGACATTTATATGGGTTTTATTTTCACTTTTGTTGCCTCAAATAATTGGATTTTTTACAAAATAATCCGGCTAAGGGGACACCATTTTACTGTGGAGCTGGCCCTGCTATGTGCCTGCCACCCCACTAAACACACATGACCATTGACAGTGAATGATTGGTATCAAATGGCCAGCATATTACAAAGTCCTGGCAAGTGTAACCACATCAAAATAAACCCTACCCTTTCCTCCTGAAGTTTATGTGTATTTTATTACCCCCAATAGATTTCACTCATAATCCACAGTCTTTATCAACATCGTAAGACCTGTGGGACATTTTTACAGGGTTGTCACATCTCAATTAAACTGCAAACAAGCCATAATCCTGGTATATATTTTACAAGATGTGACATCAAAATGACCCTTTGAAAATGTGGCATCCCTGGACTCATTCAGGACAGAAGTCTTCATTTACTGTCAGTAAAATTTGTATCAAAAGGATATACTGAGTATTCTTATCTTTTAAATGAGGGGGTTCTGATTTAGAATTTCTGACAATCATAATAGAATATAATATGTGCTCATGATTTGTGATATTCTGACCTTTTTTATTTGTTTGACACATTGTATTAGCAATGCAAATTTGAAAGAATTTGCAAAGAGCATATCCTTTGGGTTCATCACTGAATGAGTTAATTTTGTCATATAAACATTGGCTGCATTGATTGAATAGCTATGTCTGTTTGGTAATTTGATTATAAGTTAATGTTTTCTTTCTGGACACCAGTCAGTTCAGTGGCTCTTAAAGAAAACATTTTGGGCTACATTATTTACATACAATTATGCAGTCCAGGAAATGCTCAAGATCCCTGCTCATGCATTCTATCATTAAAGTGTGTGTGTGTGTGTCAACACACACTTTTCTTTCTTTCTTTCTTTCTTTCTTTCTTTCTTTCTTTCTTTCTTTCTTTCTTTCTTTCTTTCTTTCTTTCTTTCTTTCTTTCTTTCTTTCTGAATTTGAAATTTTCAATCTTGAATATCTTCAACAGTATAATGGAGATGTCATTCCAACTTCTACTAGGCGGTTGTTGACCATTGGCACCTGATCACCTAATGAATTAAAAATAAAAGTTGTAGCAATTTAAATTATGTAAAAAAGCACCATTAGAAATTTTAAATCTTGAATAACTTCAAAGCTATAATAGATAGAGATGCCATTCCAACTTCTACTCCTGTGTTATGGAATAGTTGTACATTGCCATACCAAATGTGCAGTGTTGCAATACCTACAATTTGAGTCTAACATGATTAGAATTGGATGGAAAATAGCCAAGTTGTGACTGGATGAAACTTTCAAAGGTTCAAATGACCTTGACTTTTGACCATTAGAGGTCACACATAAATTTTAAAATATGCAGGGTTACAATAGCTACAATATGAGCCCAACATGATCAAAATTAGGTAAAAATTGACCAAGTTATGGCTAGAAAAAGGCCACCAAGGAAAGTGGCCTTTGACCTTGAAATGACCTTTGACCTTGAGATGACCTCTACTTGAAGTGAACCTTGACTTCAAAAATGACATTTTGGCTTACAATTGACCTTTGACCTGGACATGACCTTCACATTTGAGATGACCTTTACCTTGCTATGATTGAACTCCTATACACTCGGGACCACATCTACTATAGTATACAAGATATTGCAGATTTAAAACTTTAATTAGCCCTCATTTGCATAATTTTCAAAAGCATGACCTCTCATTATAAAAAGGCCAGACTTTATCCATAGAAGTATAATTGTGCCAAGTGTGGAGTTTCTACATGTAATACTTTTCAAATGAAATGTCGGACAAATTTTCCGGTAAAGAAAGAAAGAAAGAAAGAAAACTAGAAAAGATGATTTGCTGCATACCAAATCAGTGTGTGTGTCTTCAAAGCATATTGGTATGGCAATGTACAACTGTTCCATAACACAGGAGTAAAAGTTGGAATGGCATCTCTATCTATTACAGCTTTCAAGTTATTTAAAATTTCTAATGGTGCTATTTAGCATAATTCAAATTGCTAAAACTTTTGTTTTAGATTCATTACATGCACAATGGTCAGGAACCCCCTATTAGAAGTTAAACTGACATGAACATGAACCAAATCGGATGAAAATTTACCAAGTTATGGCAAGATGAAACTTTCAAAGCGCCAAATGACCTTGACCTTTGCCCTTTCGAGGTCACATGTTCTTATAAAAATGTGCAGTGTTGCAATACCTACAATTTGAGTCTAACATGATTAGAATTGGATGGAAAATAGCCAAGTTGTGACCATGAAACTTTCAAAGGTTCAAATGACCTTGACCTTTGACCATTAGAGGTCACACATAAATTTTAAAATATGCAGTGTTACAATAGCTACAATATGAGCCCAACATGATCAAAATTAGATAAAAATTGACCAAGTTATGGCTAGAAGAAGGCCACCAAGGAAAGTGGCCTTTGACCTTGAAATGACATTTGACCTTGAGATCACCTCTACCTGAAGTGAACCTTGACCTCAAAAATGACATTTTGGCTTTAAATTGACCTTTGACCTTGACATGACCTTTGAACTTGACATGACATTGACATTTGAGATGACCTTTACCTTGCTATGATTGAACTCCTATACACTCGGGACCACATCTACTATAGTATACAAGATATTGAAGATTTAAAACTTTAATTAGCCCTCATTTGCATAATTTTCAAAAGCATGACCTCTCATTATAAAAAGGCCAGACTTTATCCATAGAAGTATAATTGTGCAAATTTGTGTTCTTGCTGAATTTGAAAATTTCAATCTTGAATATCTTCAACAGTATAATGGAGATGTCATTCCAACTTCTACTAGGGGGTTGTTGACCATTGGCACCTGATCACCTAATGAATAAAAATAAAAGTTGTAGCAATTTAAATTATGTTAAAAAGCACCATTAGAAATTTTAAATCTTGAATGGTTTGAAAGCTATAATAGATAGAAATACCATTCCAACTTCTACTCCTGTTTTGTAGAACAGTTGTTCATTGCCATACCAATATGCTTTTAAGACACACACACTGATTTGCTATGCAGCAAATCATCTTTCCTAGTTAAACTAGTTTTTCTGTTTTTCTAGGAATTCTTTATTATGTCTGTGCGCCAACACAGACATACTGTTTTTCTAGGAATTCTTTCTTTCTTTCTTTCTTTCTTTCTTTCCTTTCTTCTTTCTTTCTTTCTTTCTTTCTTTCTTTACAGGCAAATTTGTCCGACATTTCATTTCAAAAGTATTACACGTAGAAACTCCAAACTTGGCACAATTATACTTCTATGGATGAAGTCAGGCCTTTTTATAATGAGAGGTCATACTTTTCAAAATTATGCAAATGAGGGCTAATTAAAGTTTTAAATCTTCAATATCTTATGTACTACAGTAGATGTGGTTCAGAGTGTATAGGAATTCAATCATAGCCAGGTAAAGGTCATCTCAAATGTCAAGGTCATGTCAAGGTCAAAGGTCATGTCAAGGTCAAAGGTCAATTTTAAGCCAAAATGTCATTTTTGAGGTCAAGGTTCACTCCAGGTTGAGGTCATCTCAAGGTCAAAGGTCACTTCAAGGTCAGAGGCCACTTTCAATGGTTGCTTTCTTCTGGCCATAACTTGGTCAATTTTTATCCAATTTTAATCATGTTGGGCTCAAACTGTAGCTATTGTGCACTGCACATTTTTGAAACTTACATGTGACCTCTAAAGGTCAAAGGTTAAGGTCATTTCGACCTTTGAAAGTTCAGTCCAGCCATAACTTAGCCAATTTTCAACCAATTGTAATCACGTTAGACTCAAATTGTAGGTATTGCAACACTGTATGTTTTTATAAAAATATGTAACCTCAAAAGGGCAATGTCAAGGTCATTTGGCCCTTTGAAAGTTTCATCTTGTCAAAACTTGGTCAATTTTCATCCGACTTGGTTCATGTTGGGCTTAAAATTGTCGGTAATGTAACACTGTGCAATTTACATGTGACCTGGAAAGGTGAAAGGTCAAGGTCATTTGGACTTTGAAATTCGCATCCAGGCATAGGCTCAAAGTGAGGTGAAGTACCATAGGATAAAGTTGTAGCATTTAATATTTACAACTTTTGAAGGCACACAGACAGATTTGCTTTGAAGCAAATCTTCTTTTTTAGTTTCTTTCTTTCTTTCTTTCTTCTTTCTTTCTTTCTTTCTTTCTTTCTTTCTTTCTTTCTTTCTTTCTTTACAGGCAAATTTGTCCGACATTTCATTTGAAAAGTATAACACGTAGAAACTGCAAACTCGGTACAATTATACTTCTATTGATAAAGTCTGGCCTTTTTATAATGAGAGGTCATGCTTTTCAAAATTATGCAAATGAGGGCTAATTAAAGTTTTAAATCTTCAATATGTTATATAGCTGTGGAGCTGGCTCTGCTATGTGTCTGCCACCCCACCAAACACACATGACCAGTGACAGTGAATGATTGATATCAAATGGCCAGCTTATTCCAAAGTCCTGGAAAGTGTAACCACATCAAAATAAACCCTACCCTTTCCTCCTGAAGTTTATGTGTATCTTATTACCCCCAATAGATTTCACTCATAATCCACAGTCTTTATCAACATCGTAAGACCTGTGGGACATTTTTACAGGGGTGTCACATCTCAATTAAACTGCAAACAAGGCATAATCTTGGTATATGTTTTACAAGATGTGACATCAAAATGACCCTTTGAAAATGCGGCATCCCTGGACTCATTCAGGACAGAAGTCTTCATTTACTGTCAGTAAAATTTGTATCAAAGGGATATACTGAGTATTCTTATCTTTTAAATTACGGGGTTCTGATTTAAAATTTCTGACAATCATAATAGAATATAATATGTGCTCATGATTTGTGATATTCTGACCTTTTTTATTTGTTTGACACATTGTATTAGCAATGCAAATTTGAAAGAATTAGCAAAGAGCATATCCTTTGGGTTTATCACTGAATGAGTTAATTTTGTCATATAAACATTGGCTGCATTGATTGAATGGCTACGTCTGTTTGGTAATTTAATCATAAGTTAATGTTTTCATTTTGGACACCAGTCAGTTCAGTGGCTCTTAAAGAAAACATTTTGGGCTACATTATTTATATACAATTACACAGTCCAGGAAATGCTCAAGATCCCTGCTCATGCATTCTATCATTAAAGCGTGTGTGTCAACACACACTTTTCTCTCTTTCTTTCTTTGCATGTCTGTGTGCCAACACAGACATACTGTTTTTCTAGGAATTCTTTCTTTCTTTCTTTCTTTCTTTCTTTCTTTCTTTCTTTCTTTCTTTCTTTCTTTCTTTCTTTCTTTCTGTCTGTCTGTCTGTCTGTCTGTCTGTCTGTCTTTCTTTCTTTCTTTCTTTCTGACTGAATTTGAAATTTTCAATCTTGAATATCTTCAACAGTATAATAGAGATGTCATTCCAACTTCTACTAGGGGGTTGTTGACCATTGGCATCTAATCACCTAATGAATTAAAAATAAAAGTTGTAGCAATTTAAATTATGTTAAAAAGCACCATTAGAAATTTTAAATCTTGAATAACTTCAAAGCTATAATAGATAGAGATGCCATTCCAACTTCTACTCCTGTTTTATTGAATAGTTGTACATTGCCACACCAATACGCTTTGAAGACACACACACTGATTTGCTATGCAGCAAATCGTCTTTCCTAGTTCTTTCTTTCTTTCTTTCTTTCTTTCTTTCTTTCTTTCTTTCTTTCTTTCTTTCTTTACAGGCAAATTTGTCCGACATTTCATTTGAAAAGTATTTTTCAAAGAAACTCCAAACTTGGCATGATTATACTTCCATACATGAAGCCTGGTCTTTTTGTAAAGAGGTTCAACGGTTTGGAAAATTATGCAAATTAGGGCCATTTGAAAATTTAAATCTTGAATATCTCCAAAAATATTATAGGTGTTGGTAATCAATCCAACTTCGATTAATATGTTGGTTAGACTGCACATTTTTGTAATTTACATGTGACCTCTAAAGGTCAAAGGTCAATGTCATTTTCCCATTTGAAATTTTCATCTAGCCATAACTCAGTCAATTTTCAACCAATTTTAACCATGTTGGACCCAACCTGTAGGTATTGCAACACTGCATATTTTTGTAATGTACATGCAATGCCTAAAGATTAAAGGTCAAGCTCATTCAGGCCTTTTTGTTAAAACTAGCCATAAGCGTAATGGAATGTGAAGTACCAAAGGCTTCAAAGATGGTATCAGTCAAGATTCTGGGGTCCGCTTTGGTAATTGATACTTTTAGCCCAGATGAGAGAGCCTGGGTTTGATATCAGGCTACGGGCAGCATGCTTGTCTGTATGTGTGCCCCTGAGTAGCACACAGAATGCCGTGCGTGACTGCTTTTGTCATGTTTACACAAGACAGACAAGCGGTAACTTAGAACATTGGAACAACACATAATTAATTAATTAATAGGGTAAGACATAACAGATTCAACTGAAAGCCACAGGAAGCTGTAGTTTTCCTTGCAGTGAGGTTGCAAGGTTAGGATATCGTACAAGCCACGGGTAGCCAGGTCAGTGTTCAATGTAAACAAAGCATGCACAAGTATGAATAGACCGACGTCTACAAGTTGTATCATGCTTAGAAGACTACTTGGTTCATGAGAATGAAATGGAAAAGAATGATGACACAGTCTGTGGTAGTTTATATATCATTACATACTATCAAAAATGTTGTCTTTCTTTCCTTTTTTTCTTTTTTATGGATGTGTGCCAACAGACATATTGTTTTTCTAGGAATTCTTTCTTTCTTTCTTTCTCACTTTCTTTCTCACTTTCTTTCTTTCTTAATGTCTGTGTGCCAACACAGACATATTGTTTTTCTTTCTTTCTTTCTTTCTTTCTTTCTTTCTTTCTTTCTTTCTTTCTTTCTTTCTTTGTCCGACATTTTATTTAAAAAGTATTACACATAAAAACTTCAAACTTGGCAAAATTATACTTCTATAGATGAAGTCTGGCCTTTTTGTAATGAGAGGTCATACTTTTCAAAATTATGCAAATGAGGGCTAATCAAAGTTTTAAATCATCAATATTTTATTTACTATAGTAGATGTGGTTCCGAGTGTATGGGAGTTTGATCATGGGCAAGGTAAAGGCCATCTCAAATGTCAAGGTCATGTCAAGGTCAAAGGTCAGTTTTAGACCAAGGTGTCATTTTTGAGGTGAAGGTTCACTTCAGGTAGAGGTCATCTCAAGGTCAAAGGTCATCTCAAGGTCAAAGGTCATTTCAAGGTCAAAGGCCACTTTCGATGGCGACTTTCTTCTAGCCATACCTTGGTCAATTTTTATCCCATTTTGATCATGTTTGGTTCAAATTGTAGTTATTGCAACACTGCACATTTTGAAAATTACATGTGACCCCAAAAGGTCAAAGGTCAATGTCATCTGGACCTTTGAAAGCTTCACCCAGCCATAACGTGGCCAATTTCCATCCAATTCTAATCATGTTGGACTTAAATTGTGGGTATTGTAACACTGTACATTTTTGCAATTTACGTGTGACCTATAAAGGTTAAAGGTATAACGTCAAGGTTATTTGAACTTGGAAATATCATCCAGCGGTAAGCTTAATGCAATGTGAAGTACCTAAGCACAAAAGTTGTACCATTTAATATTTACAGCTTTTGGACGCACACAGACAGATTTGCTTTAAAGCAAATCTTCCTTTCTAGTTTCTTTCTTTCTTTCTTTCTTTACAGGCAAATTTGTCCGACATTTCATTTGAAAAGTATTACACTTAGAAACTCCAAACTTGGCACAATTATACTTCTATGGATGAAGTCAGGCTTTTTTATAATGAGAGGTCATGCTTTTCAAAATTATGCAAATGAGGGCTACTTAAAGTTTTAAATCTTCAATATCTTATGTGCTATTGTAGATGTGGTTCCGAGTGTATAGGAATTCAATCACAGCCAGGTAAAGGTCATCTCAAATGTCAATGTCATGTCAAGGTCAAAGGTCAATTTTAAGCCAAAATGTCATTTTTGAAGTCAACGTTCACTTCAGGTTGAGGTCATCTCAAGGTCAAAGGTCACTTCAAGGTCAGAGGCCACTTTCAATGGTTGCTTTCTTCTTGCCATAACTTGGTCAATTTTTATCCAATTTTGATCATATTGGGCTCAAACTGTAGCCATTGTACACTGCACATTTTTGAAACTTACATGTGACCTGTAAAGGTCAAAGGTCAAGAGCATTTCGACCTTTGAAAGTGCCGTCCAGCTATAACTAAATTTCCAACCAATTTTAATCATGTTAGGCTCAAATTGTAGGTATTGCAACACTGTACGTTTTTATAAGAACATGTAACCTCAAAAGGGCAATATCAAGGTCATTTGGCCCTTTGAAAGTTTCATCTTGTCAAAACTTGGTCAATTTTCATCCGACTTGGTTCATGTTGGGCTTAAAATTGTCTGTATTGTAGCACTGTGCAATTTACATGTGACCTGTAAAGGTGAAAGGTCAAGGTCATTTGGGCTTTGAAATTTGCATCCAGGCATAGGCTCAAAGTGATGTGAAGTACCACACGATAAAGTTGTAGCATTTAATATTTACAACTTTTGAAGGCACACAGACAGATTTGCTTTGAAGCAAATCTTCTTTTCTAGTTCTTTCTTTCTTTCTTTCTTTCTTGTTTTTTTTCTTTACCAGCAAATCTGTCCGACATTTCATTTGAAAAGTATTATATGTAGAAACTCCAAACTTGGCACAATTATACTTCTATAGATGAAGTCAGGTCTTTTTATAATGAGAGGTCATGCTTTTCAAAATTATGCAAATGAGGGCTAATTAAAGTTTTTAATCTTCAATATCTTATGTACTATAGTAGATGTAGTTCCGAGTGTATTGGAGTTCAATCATATCAAGGCAAAGGTCATCTCAAATGTCAAAATCATGTCAAGGTCAAAGGTTAAGTCAAGGTCAAAGGTCACTTTTGGGTCAAAATGTCATTATAAAGCCATAATGTCATTTTAAAGGTCAAGGAACACTTCAGGTGGAGGTCATTTCAAGGTCAAAGGTCATTGCAAGGTCAAAGGTCACTGTCGATGGTAGCTTTCTTTTTACCATAACTTGGCCAATTTTTATCCAATTTTGATTATGTTGGGCTCAAATTGTAGCTATTATAACACTGCACATTTTTGAAGTCTTGCCTTTTTATAATGAGAGGTCATACTTTTCAAAATTATGCAAATAGGGCTAATTAAAGTTTTAGATCTACAATATCTTATATACTATAGTAGATATAGTTCCAAGTGTACAGGAGTTAGATCATAGCAAGGCAAAGGTCATGTCAAGGGCAAAGGCCAATTTTAGGTCAAAATATCATTTTAAAGGTCAAGGTTCACTTCAGGTAGAGGTCATCTCAATGTCAAAGGTCATTTCAAGGTCAAAGGCAATGGCGGCTTTCTTCTAGTGATAACTTGGTCAATTTTTATCCAATTTTGATCATGTTGGGCTCAAATTGTAGCTATTACAACACTGCACATTTTGGAAATTACATGGACCCCTAAAGGTCAAAGGTTAATGTCATCTGGACCTTTGGAAGTTTCACTCAGTCACAACTCGGCCAATTTTCATCCAATTCTAATGATGTGGAACTTGAATTGTGGGTATTGTAACAATGTACATTTTTGCAATTTACATGTAACCTGTAAAGGTTAAAGGTCAAAGGTCAAGGTCAGTTTGGCTTGAAAATTCTCATCCAGCCATAAGCTTAAAGGGCAGGTCTCAAAAAGGGAAACCAGACATATTTCGCTCAATTTGACTCCCCTGTATACGATAACATGAAAATTACCACGATTTTCAGCGCTGTATTCAAAGTTATTGCTGTTTTTGACTGCTTCTTGCATCCTTGTGAACAAAAAGCGGAGATCGTGCTTTTCCGGGAAGCGTAATGAATATTCATTAAAAATAGATCATGTGACATAGAGTTGTCCAATGCAAAATGGCGGCACCCCCGAAGTGGGCCAGTCAACAGTGCTGCGTGAAATTCTGCAGCAAGACAAACTTGGACCGCGTTTCCCTGTTCAGTTTCCGAAGGGATGATACTTTGTGGAAACAATGGGGCCAGCTTGTCAAATCATGGAGGTATTACCTCCATAGTCAAATGCAAACGAAGTGATGACTGGGTGCCTGGGTCTGGGATATACATGTAAACTATTTTACCATTCACGATTTCGACCATGTCAGGTAAAGTATTGCCTCTGTAGCAGTCTCCAGACTCGCTAAATGATTCTTACTGGGCCGCTCATCGGGCCAGCAAAATATCAAAGCCCAGTCACGGCTGCTATGGAGGCAAGGTAAAGTTGGCCTACTAATCGAAGTCATCAAGAGAAGACACACCAGCCTAGGGCCAGGTACCAAGCCGCAGGTCAAAGTCAAAGTCTGAGTTTTCAACCCGATAACTGCGCATGCATAATGAAGCTAATTCAAAATGACATAATGAAGTCGACCCAACTCGGTTCTCTTTAGACTTTACAGACAGGACTTCATGTGTACAGTTATGACTGACAGCATATGATGACTTGACAGTGTTTGTAACAAGTAGGATTTTCCTACTTTTGTAGGATTTGGGAATAATTGTAGGATTTTGCAGGATTTTGAGTGAAAATGCTCAAATTTGTAGGATTTTTGCCTCCAATTCATAAAAACAAACAAAAATGTATGTTAATTTGAGCATTTTTACATGCTGTTAGAGTTTCTGTAGCTTTGAAAACATGGTAAAGAAAACTCACCAATAGCAATTTATATTAACAAGGAATGCTTCAGTTAAATTTGATGTCATAAAAGCTTAAAATTGGCTAAAATATTCCAGGTTTGTGGGTTTTGGCATCAAAGATACCACATTCACAATGCTGTGACACCTAACCCTGAAAAGGAGGATTTTTTTGTCAATCATTGTTACAAACACTGCTTGAGCACTGGTACCCGAGTCATAAATCTGTCAAACCAAATCCCCCAATCTGTTTGCCTGCCTGCCTGCCTGCCTGCCTGCCTGCCCGCCTGCCTGATCACCCAAGCGTAATGCTTTATTTTTTAAAGAATCAATTGCAGTTATATGTATCAAAGTAACTCCAAAAATCATGCAGAATTTGCCTGAAAATACACAAACAAAACACACGAACACACACACACACACACACACACACACACACACACAAAGGCAATCCTGTTGGTATAATAGTCTAGTAGTAAAATAAACACATATTTAATTTTTCAGCATTAATTTTTTTTCTTCCATTGTCAATATCAAGGCTGTTGATATTTGAAGTGAATGTGATATTTAATACAAAGAGAAACTTAACAAACCTAATACTGTAAGACCATATACTGTTTGAACACTATCAATATGGTATATCAATAGTACATCTATATGAGAAAAAACCCACCTGATTGAATATTTTTATTGATTCTATATATTTAGCTTTGACTGATTATTATTTATTATGTCTGTCTGTGAACACAGACATATTGTTTTACCCAATATTCTTTCTTTCTTTCTCTCCAGACTTTTGTGTCATCTTAAACTCAGACACTGTGCAAGCTTGAAACTTCAAACTTTGCATGGCTATAGAACCTGCAGTGAAGTTTTGCATATCATTCTGAATAGTTAAGATTTTGAAAATTATGCAAATTAGGGCAATTTAAAAAATTCAATTGCTTCTGGCTGCCAAAGTATTCATCCGATTTTCATAATGTTGGACCCAAATTGTAGATATTGTAACACTGCACAATTTTGTAATGTACATGTGACCTCTAAAGGTCAAAGATCAAGGTCATTTGTACGTTTGAAATATTCATCAAGCCATAACTCAGTCAATTTCCATCCAATTTTGATCATGTTGGACACAAATTGTAGCTACTGTAACACTGCACAATTTTTGTAATTTACATGTGACCTCTAGAGGTCAAAGGTCAAGGTCATTTTGCCAATTGAAATATTCATGTAGCTATAACTCGGTCAATTATCATCCAATTTTGATTGTGTTGGACACAAATTGTAGCTACTGTAACACTCCTCATTTTTGTAATTTACATGTGACCTCTGAAGGTCAAAGGTCAAGGTCATTTGTACGTTTGACATATTCATCAAGCCATAACTCAATCAATTTCCATCCAATTTTGATCATGTTGGACACAAATGGTAGCTACTGTAACACTGCACATTTTTGTAATTTACATGTGACCTCTAGAGGTCAAAGGTCAAGGTCATTTTGCCATTTGAAATATTTATGTAGCTATAACTCAGTCTATTATCATCCAATTTTGATTATGTTGGACACAAATTGTAGCTACTGTAACGCTGCACATTTTTATAATTACATGTGACCTCTAGAGGTCAAAGGTCAAGGTCATTTGTACGTTTGACATATTCATCAAGCCATAACTCAATCAATTTCCATCCAATTTTGATCATGTTGGACACAAATGGTAGCTACTGTAACACTGCACATTTTTGTAATTTACATGTGACCTCTAGAGGTCAAAGGTCAAGGTCATTTTGCCATTTGAAATATTTATGTAGCTATAACTCAGTCTATTATCATCCAATTTTGATTATGTTGGACACAAATTGTAGCTACTGTAACGCTGCACATTTTTATAATTACATGTGACCTCTAGAGGTCAAAGGTCAAGGTCATTTGGACCTTTGAAATATTCATGTAGCCATAACTCGGCCACTTTTAATCCAATTTTGATCATGTTGGGCTCAAATTATAGATATTGTATAAGTGTTGCAACACTGCATATTTTTGTAATTGTATAAATTTTTCACAAACACAGATTTGCTTTCAAGCAAATCTTACTTTTCTAGTTTTTTTATTTGTTTTTTTATGGCTTATGAGTTTGACCAGGGCTTCCAAAGTTGTCAGTTTTATGCAATATACTTAATGGTATTGAAGATCTCATTCAGAAAAAAATTATCTCGTTAAAAAATTCTCATAAGGCATTTCAAAAAAGGTAACTTGTGTATTGCACAAACCTGGTCATGGATTTGATAGAATGTCACCACTATTGATGTGTTCCTAAAAAAAAAAAAACCCATTTGGAACTGTACTAAAATCAAGGTCAAGAATGCACACAGCCGGACAGATGTACAACCCGAAAACAGAAGGGGTTCCCCCCATGGGACGGACCCTTAAAAAAAATAAAACAACAACAACAATAGCAAAACCTGGACAACAGACTTATTGATGTCAAGAAATCGTAGTATTGGCAACAAGCACAGTGGTCTTCCACTTGTAAGGCCTGTCAATAATGTGTCAATCCCTCTTAAAAGGCCATTCTTGTAAAAAAAAAAAAAGTGTAGCATTACAATTACATTGTCTGTATGTGGAAAGTGCATCCTTCTTGTGAGGTGGAGAGCACTTTTGAGCTGCAGTGGCAGTGGCCCTAGAAGGGGGAAAACCAATGTAAATTGAAATGTTACTCTTCTCAAGAATTTATTTCCCATTTCAGCTAGGCGACTGGTGCCAAAGGTTGCAGGTTCGAGTCCTGCTCGTTCCGAACATGAAATATATATTTTCGGCATTTCCTTAATGCTGGTGGATTTAAGTCCCCGATTCTGGAAATATATGCCGACTCAGTAAATATACTGCATTACCGTGTTGATATGGCACTCGCACATAACTACCTCCATTGAACCATTCTTTTTAGGAATGGGGATTTGGTCGAGTGGATATGTGCGTTTCCCATTTCAGCTAGGCGACTGGTGCCAAAGGTTGCAGGTTCAAGTCCTGCTCGTTCCGAACATGAAATTTATAAATGTACACAAGTTTTTGAATTGATCACAGTTTTGGGGCAAATTTGAAATTCAATCAACTGAATAATTATTTATATTTTCGAGGGCAATTTTTTTTTAAATAAACCCAAATCAGCATTTTGTCAGTTTTACTTGCTGAATTATCAACATGGATATTACATTCACCCCCCCCCCCCCCCAGTCAAATATTCCAGAATTCCACCACTCAGGAAAAAATTTGAACATTTGACATTTGTTGGTGCTGTAAATATAATTTATTGGGAAGATAATGAATATATTTTCTTCCTCTTCAATAAATTATCCATCACATGCCATAGGTGGTGCCACTAGTATTTCACATCCTTATCACCTTTCATCTCGGTAATACACCTGTAATGTTACACTGATATATATGAACATTGAAACATCCAAACGAA
This sequence comes from Hermodice carunculata, assembly GCA_964020975.1. NCBI lineage: Eukaryota > Metazoa > Annelida > Polychaeta > Eunicida > Amphinomidae > Hermodice > Hermodice carunculata. The sequence continues at coordinate 101,820 of CAXHWN010000230.1, read as the reverse complement.
CCATATGTGCACATACATACTAATTTAATCTTGTGAAGTTTCATGACTGTGGGTCCAATAATTTTGGATGTACGCACAATATAAGTTTCATGTTACAAGTGAGACATACAAATCAATAAGAACAAATCTATATCACCCCTTGCTGGGGGCATTAAAAAAAGAGAAGGAACTGCACATTTTATATATATATATATATATATATATATATATATATATATATATATATATATATATATATATATATATACTGTATATGCAAGAGTTTATAATATTTCTCAACCCTTACTTTATCATGTTTATTCTAAAGAGCAATGCGGGTAAGAATAGCAACAAGAGGTCCATGGGCCTCATGCTTTGCTGTCACCAAGGCTAAATATTGCAGTAACATCTTGATTTTTAATTTTCTGAAATGCATGCCCTCCATAACCTTGAGAAAGTGGGTCAAGATCATCTATGTCATGCAATAGGAAACCTCCAACTGTTTCTAAACATTTTGAATTTAATGTGTTTTCAACATATTTTGGTCTATATCTTCAATTATACTGTAAGTGGCACCACCAAATTTCAACAGGTGCCACCTACTTGACCTTGATTTTTATACCCTTTTTAAGTCCTGAAAGTTATATGGAGTTAACTTGAAAACTGTAGACTGTAAGGCGATGCACTGACAAACATGAGTGATCATATATGCTCAGCGACCTTTGGTTAGCAGACCTAAAAGAAGGGGAAATTATCCTTTGTTTTCTGTGCTGTGCAGGTGTATCAAAAAAGTCAATATTAGCAAGCAATCAGAGTGTGGTGATGTTGGCCACTGGAAAAAGGCCATTTCACTACACCTATACTGGTGGTGTGCAGCATCTACACATGCTAATATACAAGGACAAGCAGAAGTAATTCCAAGCAAAAGGGAGGCCACACTACACCACATACAGAATAAAGCAAAGCACCCAAATTTTGAAAACCAGATATAATAGACCTAAGCTTGCCAAATTCATATAGAATGAAGACCATCTCAGAGTATAAAATCTTGTTGAGGCTTAAAAAAAAAAAAATATTAAGTGTGCTTCCCCTCATGGACCAAAATTTTTTGTTTTTGAGGGGGGAGGGGGGCAGGTAGGCAGATAATTTGGGTGGGTCGGTATGTATTTTTGTTAAATGCGCCACAATTTTGGGTAGGTAGATGTTTTTATTTTTTTTTTTTTAGAGAAAGGTCATTCCAGTTCGGGGAAACACACCATTTTTTTCTTTTTGCCTTACAGTGACTGATTTTGACCCAATATTTCAAGGTCACTTCAGCTTTAAAAAGAAAACAACCACATAAAGGATACTGGGAGAAACATGCTTGTTCGTGGCTGTATCAGTGCTCATGTGCTTACACTCACTCATACTGATCGTGCCAGGAGCACGACTTGTATTTAATCAATTTTGAAACCTGGTAAGGATGTCTCTGTCCAAAGTTATATTGACAGAGAAATACTAATATACAACACAATTTTTTGTTTTAATCAAAATATATCTGATATCAGGATCTAAAGGAGCTGTGCTCCTGGAAGAGGCTTTGCTAAAACCCAAACTGTTGAAGGACACTGGCAAGCTTTCACCAGTGTACCAGACTTCCATCCTTGAAGCAAAGCACAGCTTGGATATACAATTTGTACCTAAGAATGCTGCATTCTCTTACTGGGGCAATGCATGTGAGGTGAGATCACAAGAGACATTTCTTCTATGTTTATATCTATTTAAGCACTTATACATATGCTTCTCTGAGATGAAAGTTAAATGCCATATCCTATGCGAATCACGAAATTACCCAGTTTGTTATGAAAATTCATGTACACTTGTGGCTATCATAAACAATGCTTCAATTGACACACAAGCCCTGAATGTTGCCATCATTTAGGAGCAAAATGATGACAAAATTTGAACAAATGCTGCTAAATATTTCCACTGAAATTGACTCAAAAAGCCAAATATATTTTGATTCAGCATCAAAATGTTTCAAGGTGCATTAACTCTAGGAGCTAACTGCTCTGTAGCCACTGAAGGCAACTTTCAGCCCAACACATGATAAACAAAATATTAGTTACATGAATTATGTCAGCTTTTGAAAATGTACTGAATGAATGAAATGAATACAAAAATGCACCATTTGTATGGGTTGAAATCACTGGTCAGTCTCTGATAAGCCCTAGAAGTGGTAGACAGCAGAAGCTCATTATTACCAAAAAGTTACTTAATTTTGTTGACCGTCAGAGACATTTGATAGCACCATCCACAACATGTTCTTTCTGTCATGCCACTTGCGCATTGCTGTTTTTCTGCATCACAGTCCTTGGTACAACTTACTGCAAATACATTAAATAGGGATTGCTCCTAAGCATCCTCCCTGTCCATGACGGGACTGTAACCCTTTGCTCCTCTAAATTTTAGATTGTTCATATCTGCCATGCATTTCAACTAGAATGCAGACAAAATGCAAGCAACCACAAAAGATGGGAGACCATGCTACACCCTGAGCTTCCCAAAAGCGAAGGAAGGGGGAGCTGCACTGCGCATGGAAAAAAAACAAAGCCAACATATAGTTAGCCATATGCATCCATGGGGCTATCTCATTTATAAACTTTCATACTGCTTTGTATTATCATACCAAATGGCTGTGTGGTTAAGCAAGTCAAAATGCCTCAGATTACATGTATTGATCACAGCTACATGTAGTACCTCAATTTATCTACACATGTAGGAAAAAAAATCCCACTTCAAAATGGCCTATTAAAATTAAGGTCAGCATCTTGTAGAACTTGCTCATCTCAGTGAACTTTTAGTATGTACACAAAATGTTGCTATACTTGTATAGTTACCCCCCAAGTTAAGATTGAAAAAAATATGCACACATATTGAATGTTTTTCATTAACAATGCAAATAAACACTTGACAGCCAGTACCTTTAAAACCCAATCATCGCAAATGTAACCCCCCCCCCCCCCATGGCACTGAAAAAAGGCCAAGGTTGCTGAATGTTGAAGTATACTTAACTTCCCACAAGTTGCTTCCACAGTATAACTTTCATGATCATAGCTTTATTTTTTTCTTTTTCAAAAGCTACTGCATCCAAGAATAAAGGAACACATGCAGGAGATGACACACAAACATGACCACAATCATCAACTATACCCTGTTGGCCTGTTCAGGCCACAGGGTAAAAATTATGAAAGCAGGCCACATCTTTACTTCAGGCCAGTTTTGGCCACTTTAAGGGGGGAAGGGTTAATCATGATCTACAAATTTGGCTTGATTTCTAATTTTTTTTTTCAGAATATGTACTGCAAATAATTGGGAATCTGTTCCAAGGTTATGCTGAATGCCTGTCCAACCTAAAGGCATGTACATGGAGAGGCACAGACAACAGACTCTGCAGACACTATCTCCCAGCTGCGAACGTCCCGACATAGATACCTCTGTCAAGGAGTTTGTGTCCCGTTATTGCTGTAACCAGTTGGTCCAGTGAACTGACACAAAGTTTAGAATGTACTTTGCTGATTTAGTATCATGCCAGTTCATCCAGGTCTACAGGGGCCTCATGATACCCCTCAAAGACCAAAGATGGGAAACGGTCACAGACTATGTTGACCACACACGACGGCAAGGGCACTTGGCTGTTCTTTCCCAGGAATCCCTAACACCACCGAACGAACTGCCTACAGGCAATGTATCTGTAGTGTCTGCAAAAAAGAAAAAAGTGTTGACCCATTTGACTAAATACATGCATACTGATAATGAAAGCTTCTATGACAAAACCAGATGCATCAGTGCTTGACATTAACTGATTTAGGGGATTAGTATTTGTAAAATATTACATTAGAAAGACTAGGCAAGTGTTGATAAGAGCAGATACACTGTGTACCAAATGTGCCTGACTCCTTTGATCATTCACCGAACTCATCAGAGGTTAATGCATATCAGGGTAATAACTCACCACAAGTTCAGCATAACTATGTCTTACGCTCATAAGTACAGGGAGTTGATATCTTTCAACCCCACTACTGTCCGTTGTATTGTATTACATTTCTTACAAATAATGTGTGCATTCTCTGTGCTGAATGTAGGACTTGTTGCAATGTCAAGCCTGAAGTGTCTTGGTGAACATTCTTCGTAAATATTATGTGCAAAGACATATACGTGTATATGTAACAAGATGACATTAAAGTTTAAGTTGTCTGGTTTCTAGAAAGTTAAATAAGAATGGTAATAATTTCCCTTCCAAAACATGAACATCCATAGTCAGGCTCTTAGGAAGAAGCCTTCTAAACAGCAGTTTCATCTAAAACATTTTATCATGATGATTGTGTGCCTGTATATTGGAGAAGATACAATGGTAAGGCAAGAAGGGTACAGCAGACAAAGAGCATACCTTTTGCTCTTTTGGGCCTAACAGCTTGGAAATATCACAAACCAAAAAAGTTTGGTTTCTGTCATAAGCTTAGTCCCAGCTAATTATTACAAGTGTCTGCTTCGGGTACATGTAACATTCCAACATTCTGCTCTGAAATTTAATTAGTCAGTGGTGAAATAGACATTACACTCTTGTTTGGAAACTACATGGAATTTATAACAAGCCTAAGAAGAGAAAAGACCCCCCCCCCCCAACACACACACACACACAAAAATATGGTAGGCCTACCTGTGAGAGGGACCAGCCCAAACTCCATATTCCTGTATTGTAGGTAAGCACAATCAAGTGCATACCTAGCTAGGCATACTTGTGCAAACCCAGGGTGTTGAGTGATGCACCTGATGTTCATCCCATCGTCTACCTCCTGATAGACTGGCTCCCTCATTATCTGTTCCAATTCGTCCACTCATGGCAAAAAGAGGATTCGTCCTCAGTGGGCATAGGTTGACAAACCTCACACAGGCATCTGCATACAATACATGTATGAAAGTTTAAGTAATCAAACTCCTACATGTACCATGAGATACAAATGGTCTCTTTGTTTTTTCTCAGAGATAAGAGATATAAGAAAGAAACTGATTCATGTTACCTGGTCTGCAGTACATGTATATGCATGGAAGTTCCTTTCATAAAATGGATACATGTGCCACAAGATAGAAAGGGCGTGAATGTGGTTTTTTTTTTTTTCACAGATACAACACACATGAAAGAAATCACGTGTGCACATGCCATAAACTTGCATGTCTGCTTTCCTGCAAACATAACTGATCTGCATACATGTAAAATGCTGACGCGATAATGTAATTATCATACTCAGGATAATGCACATACATGTATAGTGTGTTCTGACTACATTTCCCACAAATTTGCATGTCTGTTTGCCTGGGAAAACCAAAATCAACTCAGGGCCAGAATTCTATACAATAAATAGTTATAAACATATTATGCACTGTACCCATTAAATTTGCTTTCATTAGTGCAGTAAACATGCTATATGACAAGATGGCACATCATTTACAAAAAGGGCAAATGTAGGGAGAAAATATTGGGGTGCCATCAAGGAAGAGAAGTACTAATCACCCAAAGTTACAACTGTCAGACTTGTATCTGCAGTAGGCCTACAGCAGTTACAAACTCTTGATTATTAACCAACCCTCCCGCCTTGAAATGGTCACATCTGGCAGCTGATCATATATATATGCACATGCATGCATTTACAAATATTCAACAAGCCATATGTTTTCTATTAACATGTCTCAAAGAGGTAAATATCTTGACCACTAGGCCTATAACTCTTGTACACACAAACACACACACACAATTGTGTTGTGCTACGTTTTGTAACCCAAGACAGCACCAAGTTTATCTGAAAACTGTAATAATGAAAAAAGAGCTCAAGTCGGAAGCATAATTTAAAAAAATTGCAGAGTGTATTAGTGCATGTATATGTTTTCAGTAACTCTGCCTTGGGTACAGATGGATGGCATCCGTATTTCCTTCAGCCTCAAGATGCCACCACCAGTGCATATTTCTGTTAACTGGCATTGCAGTACCCCCATGGACATCATGGTTGATTACCCATGTTGCTTGTGGTTTTATTCCTTATTTTACATACAACCTGTTGCCAATTAAAAGCGGAAGATGTTCCCTGCACTTTTCACATGTGCCCATTCACTAAGCTCTAAGCTATATAAATCCTGACGAAAGCCCATCATCAGATTCAACCTTTCGCAACAATAAAATGTTTCTCAGTAAGTTTCATTAGTCTACAGGGCTGGCAGATCATATAAACAATCTTGGCATTCTAGGCTGAAGCCCTGCCATAATCATTATTTTTACTCCTGTTGTATTATATAGATATGAATACATATGAAAAAAGTGTGTGAAGTACCAGTTAATTACTCACAATTTCCTATTATTATGATACAACATCACATATCTGGTGTTTGTACTCAGGATGGGCCTGAATGAATATTTTTCTTTTTTCTTTTTTCTTTTTTTTTCAGAATAAGTTTATCAAAGAATTGAAGAGTTGTTATACAAAACAGTGGCATCAACTTTTGTGTAAATAGTTTGTATTTCAAATATACAAAAAAGTAAATAACAGCATTACTATCTGACAAGAATGAAGATAACAAAATGTGATTGCATCAATTATGTCTGAATAAAAAAAATGTTCATTTTTAAAAAGTGATACCAGTTACCACAGAGTTGTTGTAGCACCATAGATATAATTCAAAATTGAAATGGTATAAAGGAGTCTAGGCTCCTTGCTGGTTTAGAGGGTATAGTTGTTTTAAAGTAGTTGATTTAAAACTCAGAACCCATGTCTTGTTATGTCTGTGTGCCAACACAGACATACTGTTTTTCTAGGAATTCTTTATTTCTTTCTTTCTTCTTTCTTTCTTTCTTTACAGGCAAATTTGTCCGACATTTCATTTGAAAAGTATTTTACATAGAAACTCCAAACTTGGCATCATTATACTTCCATACATGAAGCCTGGTCTTTTTGTAAAGAGCTTCAACGGTTGTGAAAATTATGCAAATTAGGGCCATTTGAAAATTTAAATCTTGAATATCTCCAAAAATATTATAGGTACAGGTAATCAATCCAACTTCGATTAATATGTTGGTTAGACTGCACATTTTTGTAATTTACATGTGACCTCTAAAGGTCAAAGGTCAATGTCATTTTCACATTTGAAATTTTCATCTAGCCATAACTCAGTCAATTTTCAACCAATTTAAACCATGTTGGACCCAACCTTTAGGTGTTGCAACACTGCATATTTTTGTAATTTACATGCAATGCCTAAAGATTAAAGGTCAAGCTCATTCAGGCCTTTTTGTTAAAACTAGCCATAAGCGTAATGGAATGTGAAGTACCAAAGGCTTCAAAGATGGTGTCAGTCAAGATTCTGGGGTTCGCTTTGGTAATTGATACTTTTAGCCCAGATAAGAGAGCCTGGGTTTGATATCAGGCTACGGGCAGCATGCTTGTCTGTATGTGTGCCCCTGAGTGGCACACAGAATGCCGTGTGTGACTGCTTTTGTCATGTTTACACAAGACAGACAAGACATAACTTAGAACATTGGAACAACACATAATTAATTAATTGGGTAAGACATAACAGATTCAACTGAAAGCCACAGGAAGCTGTAGTTTTCCTTGCAGTGAGGTTGCAAGGTTAGGATATGGTACAAGCCACGGGTAGCCAGGTCAGTGTTCAATGTAAACAAAGCATGCACAAGTATGAATAGACTGACGTCTACAAGTTGTATCATGCTCAGAAGACTACTTGGTTCATGAGAATGAAATGGAAAAGAATGATGACACAGTCTGTGGTAGTTTATATATCATTACATACTATCAGAAATGTTGTCTTTCTTTCTTTCCTTTTTTCTTTTTTATGGATGTGTGCCAACAGACATATTGTTTTTCTAGGAATTCTTTCTTTCTTTCTCACTTTCTTTCTTTCTTAATGTCTGTGTGCCAACACAGACATATTGTTTTTCTTTCTTTCTTTCTTTCTTTCTTTCTCTCTCTCTCTCTCTCTCTCTCTCTCTCTCTCTCTCTCTCTCTCTCTCTCTCTCTTTCTTTCTTTCTTTCTTTCCAGACAAGTTTGTCCGACATTTTATTTAAAAAGTATTACACATAGAAACTCCAAACTTGGCAAAATTATACTTCTATAGAAGAAGTCTGGCCTTTTTGTAATGAGAGGTCATGCTTTTCAAAATTATGCAAATGAGGGCTAATTAAAGTTTTAAATCATCAATATTTTATATACTATTGTAGATGTGGTTCCGAGTGTATAGGAGTTTGATCATAGCAAGGAAAAGGCCATCTCAAATGTCAGGGTCATGTCAAGGTCAAAGGTCAGTTTTAGGCCAAGGTGTCATTTTTGAGGTGAAGGTTCACTTCAGGTAGAGGTCATCTCAAGGTCAAAGGTCAATCAAGGTCAAAGGCCACTTTATATGGCGGCTTTCTTCTAGCCATAACTTGGTCAATTTTTATCCAATTTTGATCATGTTTGGTTCAAATTGTAGCTATTGCAACACTGCACATTTTGAAAATTACATGTGACCCCAAAAGGTCAAAGGTCAATGTCATCTGGACCTTTGAAGTTTCACCCAGCCATAACGCGGCCAATTTCCATCCAATTCTAATCATGTTGGACTTAAATTGTGGGTATTGTAACACTGTACATTTTTGCAATTTACGTGTGACCTATAAAGGTTAAAGGTAAAAGGTCAAGGTTATTTGAACTTGGAAATATCATCCAGCCATAAGCTTAATGCAATGTGAAGTACCTAAGCACAAAAGTTGTACCATTTAATATTTACAGCTTTTGAAGGCACACAGACAGATTTGCTTTAAAGCAAATCTTCCTTTCTAGTTTGAAATTGCAATGGTGAATCCATCAAAGTTTGAGCTGCACACATACATGTTCACCGAGCAGAGATTATTAGTGTAGGTCAGTGTTTTTGATGCACAGTGAATCCAAGATATTATTGGGAAGCCTAAAATGCTGTAAAATGTTTAGTCAAAGAATGCATCTGAATGCTACTATAGTACTACAGCACACTACTATTACCACTCCATACATGCAGTAGGTTGTAATTGTACTCACACAGGTTTAGAAATAGGCATTAACATTCTATCATCAGGTCATCGGGAATCCAAAACCTGTCAAGAAAAATGAACAATAAAATTGAATTGGTAGGATATCAGTTCTGACCCAGGACTCCAGGTACAATGACCAACAATTGAACCGGCTTAACGTTGCAGGGCCTAGGCCTACTCTGAGTACTCAGCCTACAACTGCCGACTGCAGCAAAATAGACATCTTGGACTATTGTACTTCTTCATTGAGTCTGACTGCCCAAAACCTCTCCGATCGTCTCATTCATCTACTCTTTTACTTCGTGGATTTATTATTATAAGCAGGGATCCTTTCCAAGCTCAATTGAGCTGTTAGGTTATCCACGACGTCCACGACCAAGACGAGCATTGCAATGCAGCACCTGTTACTGTCACTTATTCTGTTTGGGCTTTCCTATTTAAATAGCAACAACCGGTCAAAGGTCTCAATTTCAAGTGCTGGTCTCAGGTAGCCATAAATATAATTAATAGCTCCCGAAGGGAGCTAAACCGTTACGTGCGTACAGGAAACAAATTAATTCATGCTCCCTTATCTTGCTAGTGGATGGCCTGAATTGCTTGCGGCGCATAAATAATGGACTCTGCCTCGCTACGAAATTACATGTGAACGGGTTTTGGGTCCTGAAATTGCGCATGCACAATAGCTAGGTAATTTCGTAGCTTTCCGGTGTGAACTTCGCCTTGCTGGGATGAAACCACCATTATATTTACTGTATATTCTCATATTAGCATAAAGGCGTATAACTTTTGTTGCATCACTTTTTAAAATAAAGTATGCAGTTGGTGTTGTGCAGACACCTTTCATTGAAAACATTCAAAATAAAAAAGGCGAGTCTATTGATAGAATCAAAAGTTATGCCAGTGTTTACCTGTCATAGCCAGGAAACACGTGCTCCGAGCACGGCTTGCCAGCATTACGTCACTGCGTATGAATATGTGATTTGCCCTCTGTTTATAAAACTCATCATGGAAAAAATACCTGTCAAACCATACAACACAAACAGGCTGATAAGCTCATGTAATAGTCTAGCTGAAACAGTGGGTTAATTACAGGTAAATGGCCCCCAAAGGTGTCAGCACACGACAACCAAGAACTATTTAGTGCGGTAACCTGCACCTGATTGGCCGCAATGGTGTATTCATACCTGCTACAGATTCACCTACACAGAGCGTTTTTTATCATATAACAAGCGAAAATCACCCCAGTCCTCAGCAAACAAGGTTTGACAGGCTACTGGTTAACTCTGGTTGTGCCACAACTTTTTACAGAAACACTGCCCAAGTGCCATATACCGATTTTTTGGTATTTTATGTAATAGGGTCCTGGCAGTTGACCAGGGGATACCAAAATATAGGCACTACAGTTTTTTTTAAAAAAGTGAATTATTGCTGATAAATGAATGAAAGACATGCCTAACATTCTGATAACTCAACCACAAGTCAGTGACTTGCCTATATAACTATATTTGATTTGAAATTACAGAAAATTAATCTGGAATTAACTGACATGTTAAAACATACTTTCATTATTGAACATAAACCTGACAAATATGTCTTCCAATAGTTATTTGAGACCTATTCTCTATATTTTGAGGGATGTCACTCTTATATATGGCTTTTGTACCATAACACCCTTGTCATGGAAATCAGGAAACTTATCAGGGAAATTAATCTCAGGATAAACTTACATAAAATGCTAGGAACCCTGACTTAAAAGCATGTTTATTTGCAAACATTTATTTTCATTTGTTTATTCAATTTACTGTGAATGTACTTTATTATGTGGCTGAATTTGTTCATTTTTTCCTGGGTTTTGCACTTTTAAGCATGTAACTACAACTTTACTTTGGTTTCACTTTTTTGATTTTAATAAAATGTACAGTGTTAACATGTAGGTATTGCGTAGAGATACAGGTGAGTAATGGACAAATTTAAGTGCCTGTTGCTATCTGATGCTCAAATTCTGAATTGCCACAAACTGACTGTGTGTTGGGCGAAGCCACACACAGTTAAAACTTACACACTGTCACCTGAAGGTTGTCTGTAGCTGGTGACATAAATATTGGGTGAGCCTGGATTTCTGATTTTAGTCTGTTATGTATTCATCCAATTATAAGAATTGAAGTTTGAAGATCATTGGTCGATTTGATTTCAGCTAAAGTCATTAATATGAATTCTTGCTTTCTTGTGGATTTTTAAGGACCATGCAAATAGATTATTTTCTATCTCATGATAACATGCCACTCGGCCACACCATCACAAAAATCACATACATATTTTACATGTTCTAGTCAAAAAGGTAAATTCTTGCTTTCTTATGCATTATTATACTCAAAATTGATTAATTATTTCTTACTTATATTATATATTTATTTTACATATATTTACAGGCAGTTATAATTCCATATTGATTCTTATTTGCACATATATATATAATTTTTTTTATCAATGTTATTTTCTAAAAAAAAAAAAATTTGTTTGGACATTCAATACCATTTGATTCAACCATCTCTTTTTGGAGAAAGTGGTGGCTCTGAAAAGGGCCGTTTGTTTTGGGTTTGTATGTTTGTTTATTTCATGAAATACTTCTTGATGTGTTTTCCCTGGTGTGCAATGGTATTCGTAAATATCTTGGACCGGACTGCCTTGCCCATTTCACTAAAGTGGAGGTAGTCACTGGAATACAGGTGCATCTGTATTTCCCCATGCAAACTGAAAGCCTTCAAGTTGTTGGTGTGAATTACTGAGTAATTCCCAACAGACCAGCTCACAATCAGGTTCCTGTTGAACTCAGAGATGGGATGGATACTGAATGGTAGGCCACCCTGATACCAATCCCTTGGCCGCGGTAGAACTGTGGCCACAAACACCTTTGCCTTGGGGTTCTTTCTGTGGATCTCTTCAATGATCTGGACTGTCCTGTTGTAGGAGGCCTCTATTTGCACCTGGTTTTTTTGTCATTCAAAGGTCATTTGTTCCCACATTTAGGATGATGACTGGGAAGTCCACCTTGCATCTGCCATCTTCTATGTATAGAAGTATGTGTGCTGTCGTCCTGCCCGGATACACCTGCATGATTGTATCAGCAGGGCACGGAAAGTCTGTCTTCTTGCTTGAGCACATGCTATCTGAGATGATTGTAGCAACTGCCATTATGACCAGCTAAATGATTGTGCATGATTTGACCTCTGCTTATAAATGGTATTTGACAGCTGTGACACCTGTCAACTTTGTTCAGGTGTCGATGATCTGCTCTACACCTCTGATAACTGGTGACACTACACTGAGTAGGCACAACATTGTTTGTTTCTTTTAATGAATTTATTTATTGCAAAACCATGTACAAATATTTAAAATAAGATACATTGGATTTATTCAATTTACTGTGAATTTACTTTTAAGTGGCTCAATTTGTTCATTTTTTCCTGGGTTCTGCACTTTTTAGCATGTAACTACCACTCTACTTCTGTTTCATTTTTTTTTAACATTTTAAACTAATGTTAAAATAACAGTTTTTTTCCACAGTTTTTGGCTAGAAACAAAACAAGTGAAAATTAAACTCAACAAGAAAAATTTACATCACAAAATATTACTTGTTTATTATGTCTCCCGGTGGAAGCCGGGGGACATATTGGTTTAGTGCCCGTTTCTTCCGCTTGTTGTTGTTGTTGTTGTTGTCGTCGTTCATGTTCTTCAACACTTGGTTTCCATGCGATAAGTCTTGAAGGACTTGACAGAATTTGATGAAACTTGGTAGGATTATGTACCTAGGCAAGACCTAGGTGGGGATTGTATTTGGGTGACCTTGAGCGAATTCTCAAGGTCACGGGGTCACTTATGTGAAATTGGTTTCCGCTCGATAAGTCTTGAAGAACTTGATGGAATTTGATGAAACTTGGCAGGATTATGTATCTAGGCAAGACCTAGGTTGGGATTGTATTTGGATAACCTTGAGCGAATTCTCAAGGTCACAGGGTCACTTATGTGAAATTCGTTTCCGTGCGATAAGTCTTGAAAAACGTGATGGAATTTGATGAAACTTGGTAGGAGCATGTATCTAGGCAAGACCTAGGTTGGGATTGTATTTGGGTGACCTTGAGCGAATTCTCGAGGTCACAGGGTTACTTATGTGAAATTGGCTTCCGTGCGATAAGTCTTGAAGAACTTGATGGAATGTGATGAAACTTGGTAGGCTTATGTATCTAGGCAAGACCTAGGGTGGGATTGTATTTAGGTGACCTTGACCTAATTTTCAAGGTCACAGGGTCACTTATGTGAAATTGATTTCCGTTCGATAAGTCTTGAAGAACGTGATGGAATTTGATGAAACTTGGTAGGATTATGTATCTTGGCAAGACCTAGGTTGGAATTGTATTTGGATGACCTTGAGCGAATTCTCAAGGTCACAGGGTCACTTATGTGAAATTGGTTTCCGTGGGATAAGTCTTGAAGAACTTGATGGAATTTGATGAAACTTGGTAGGCTTATGTATCTAGGCAAGACCTAGGTGGGGATTGTATTTGGGTGACCTTAACCTAATTTTCAAGGTCACAGGGTCACTTATGTGAAATTGGTTTCCGTTCGATAAGTCTTGAAGAACGTGATGGAATTTGATGAAACTTGGTAGGATTATGTATCTTGGCAAGACCTAGGTTGGAATTGTATTTGGATGACCTTGAGCGAATTCTCAAGGTCACAGGGTCACTCATGTGAAATTGGTTTCCGTGCGATAAGTTTTGAAGAACTTGATGGAATTTGATGAAATTTGCTAGGCTTATGTATCAAGGTAAGACCAAGATTGGGATTGTATTTGGGTGACCTTGACCTAATTTTCAAGGTCACAGGGTCATTTATGTGAAATTGGTTTCCGTTTGATAAGTCATGGAGAACAGGATGGAATTTGATGAAACTTGGTAGGATTATGTATCAAGGTAAGACCAAGGTTGGGATTGTATTTGGGTGACCTGGACCTAATTTTCAAGGTCACAGGGTCATTTATGTGAAATTGGTATCTCTGCAGTAAGTCTTGAAGAACTTGATGAAAGTTGCTAGAGTAATGTATCTTGGTGAGAGCTAAAATAGGATTGTAATTTTCAAGCAAACTTGGTTATTTGTAATTTGTTATCACCTGTAGCTTATTCAGAGATGTAAGTGTTCCACCGGGAGACATTTGATTTTCTGTTGGAAAATCAGTCTGTTCTAGTTTTTATTTGTTTAGGTTTAAATAGCATAAATTTTATAGTATGTGTAGGGTTATTTTTCAAAAAAAAATCATCAAAAAATTTATATCAATTTAAATAAATTTTGTTATGAAGGATAGCTGTACCCCATTTCTATTTATGGTATACATGCAAAGTTTTTTTAGGTTTAGGGTCACAAAGTGATGTGAGTTCCTAGATCTATCTTTTCTATGGCATTACACCTCCATTAAGAGACCACATGCTTGATATGTGACTACTTTTTGGCCCACCCAAGAGGTGGTCTCTCAAGACATATAACACTGTATTGTATATGATGTATACATGTACTGTATTTTCCTAACTTTGGCCTTGCTCTACATTTTGTAAATAAAAGTCAGTTAACAAGTTTAATGACAGAACTTCTTGTTTGGTCTTAAAAATATAACAGAAAAGAACATGCAACCACAAGCCTCTGTTGTTATTTGAAAGTGGCATTGACAACCCAAGCTGTGAAATGACACCTACTCTGGGTGACACTTGAGTGACACTTGAGTCAGAGGAGTTTTCACAGTCTGTGCAGCAGAGCAGGAATTGTATTGTGTGTATTAGGCATTATCCACTGTGTTTGAACTGGACTGTTGTTATGATAACTATTTTGTATAAACATGCTGCTGTGATTAGCAATTTTTTCACCAGCTTGCAATACAAGACCAATACTTTGATTAGCCATGCTGATTAGACTTCAAGAATGTGCATACAAAACTACAGCAGTTAAAATTCTTTAAAGTCCTCCTTGAACACTACATTTGTATATAGGTAATGTGAACATTACTTTTGTTGTCTCTTCACAGGTTACTTTGGGCAAAATAGCATATTCTTTGATTACCAACAAACTGTTTAATGCAACTTTAATACCATTATTATGAGTTAGACAGTTTCATTTTAACAAGTCCCTTGTCTTTGTTGTTGCCTTCTTGAGAAAACAGTCTCACAAATAAATTCTCATGCTGCATCTCCATCTCATCAGTCACTGTTAGCTTCTCACAGCGTTCACTTGACTGCCTTTTGGACATATTTTGCTTACCAACTTATCAGGTTGTATCTGAACATATTGTATTGTGACGTGCCAGGGGTGCCCAAAAACAGACGAACTAGCCGGTTCAGTCCAATTGGTAGCGTGAAACTTAGCGGCAATTCTCTCTGCATTCAGCTCAGCTTCCAGGTTCTGGTTAGTTTGGAAGGCAACTCCCGGGCACGCACATTTATAAAACAATGGAAACAAAATAATAATCCTTAAACTATGGAAATGGACTCCATACGATTTTCACACGCACTCGCTCTCAGATATTGGGGGGGGGCATTGGGAGTCAGACCAGGGGCAACATTCAGCCAAGTCCCGGACTTTCCGCACTCACGCCAAGACCAGAAGATTTAGAAGTACTATTTAACAATTTAATTATTGAAACACATTTACAATGGGGATGCACCACACAACTCACGGACGCTACAAATAATACATTGACTACACAGATCTAAACCTACAATTTCTACATAGGCCTATTTACATTTTAACCACACTCCACAGACACAGCCTCGCAGGCCAAGACTACACGCTAAACCTACGCTACACTACACCTACACGGCACAATAACAACACAATATTTACAGCGCTAGCTAGCTACATAATTATAAGACACTACAATTACATCACATTACATTATATTTACAACTATTTACAGTTACAAAACCCTAAAAAGAAACCCTGACTTTACTGATGCCCGGTCAATTCACAAGGTCCAGGGCGTCTTTCCAGAGACTTGGAATTGGGCTTACCATGGGCATACGGTACTGCTAGCCACTGCTTGGCCCTGCCCAGGCTCCACTTTCTGTTCCATCATCTCACGCTTGCCACAACACACAGCCACAAGACTGCTCTCGTCTGCTACCAAACACCAACTCCCCAGAAGATTTTCCCTCTCGATATTATATTTTTGAAAACACGTGCCAAAACTTTTCTGATTGGTGGAAGCAGGGCCTCCCCAAACCTGGAAGTACAATTTCATTGGTTGAAGGGAAAACCACAGTTTTCCTGCACTCTAATTGGTCAATATAATTGCACTCTATGACACGGTATCACCGTGTTGACAAGCAGTGCTCTGAGCACGTGGCATGTAGATTTCAAAGCAAAAAGTTGATACATTGTACCAAAAATACTACTACGGGCAGATTTGTAGTAAAAAGGTAATTCAGTACAACTTCCAACCTGGAAGTCAACCTGGAAGTTAGCCAAAAAGCTGGAAGTCTTACTCCCAAGCCTTAAAACTAAATCCTAACAGGTTCTAACCTAACTAAAAGTACTTTACTGCTACACAAGTGAAAGCCAAAACTTTTGTGATTGGTGGAAGCAGGGCTTCCCCAAACCTGGAAGTACAATTTCATTGGTGAAAGGGAAAACCACAGTTTGCCTGCACTCTAATTGGTCAATATAATTGCACTCTATGACACGGTATCACCGTGTTAACAAGCAACGCTCTGAGCACTTGGCATGTAGATTTCAAAGCAAAAAGTTGATACATTGTACCAAAAATACTACTACGGGCAGATTTGTAGTAAAAAGGTAATTCAGTACAACTTCCAACCTGGAAGTCAACCTGGAAGTAAGCCAAAAAGCTGGAAGTCTTACTCCCAAGCCTTAAAACTAAATCCTAACAGGTTCTAACCTAACTGAAAGTACTTTACTGCTACACAAGTGAAAGTTAACAGGGAATTACAATACCAAAACAGGTTCCCTGCAGAAATAAAAGTAAAACTCAGTTGTACAATGCCCATAATATGTAAATAAAAAAAAAAAAAAAATAAAACAGTACACCATGAGCTGATTGTAGAAAAATTAAGAAGTCATGAATAGCAAGGTCCCTGGCCCTCACATTCGCCACCACCTGTTTTAAGCTCTCCCGAGCTTAAGTTCATGTATACATCAACATTTAAGTGTCACTACATAATACATTTTATATTCAATATTGTAATATCTTTCTTATACAATTTCAGTGTACTGCAAAGGGCCATATATACTACTTTTGACACTACAAACCATTCTACTTTAAGCATCCCAATAATAGACGCGACAATATTTTCAGGATACATGTTGTTGCAATTGTTGTGATACAATCTGGCAGGCAATGAGAGCTGAAAACCCTAAACTTCATTACTGTAAAGGGCTGCATCCAGATGTCATAATATTATACTAAACTAAGCTAGACGGTCCCTACTTTAACTAGCTATTGACAATGACTATTGAAGCTACCCTAACCCTACTTTAACTATCTCCCTGGTGATGACTATATAAAATTTGTCCTGTTCCTATTTCCCTACTGATTGGCGATGACTAGCTGACCTAACATAAACTATTTTTCCTTACGCTGATTCCAGGGCATCTCTCATCTCAGACCAGACGTCGCAGGTTCAAAGTAGGGGCTGGCGGTGTCCTGGGGCAAAAAGGATTTCTTCCGGGAATTCCACCATAGCCCAAGGCACTCTTACAACTGGGACCATCTCCAGGGCTTCCAGAATGGGTCCTGGCAACTGCGCCCCACAGAAGAGATCTGACGCTGCCTGGTTCTCTGGGCTCACCAATTTCACAGGGCTTAGTAAGTCCCACCGCCCTGCCTGTCTAGCCTTAAACCCAGTTACTCGGTCCTGGTATCGGACCTTCGCCATGGTGTGGTCGAGGGCAGTCGAGTCAACTTGCGGTAGGACAAACTTTGAACTGCCTGGCAGGCGGAACTCTCCGTACTTCTCCATCAGCACAGGAGGGAGAGGCAGGCTGGCCATGCCACCCCAACCTATTTCCAGGCTGGCTGCTAATTGGTAGTGAGCCTGCATCCTCTGGTCAGGACTCATCTGTCTCCATCCAGTGGGTGGCCAATTTACTCCTGCTAATCTGGGTCCTGTTGGTATTAAAATTTGCCCTGAATACTCTGCCCACTGTCTCATAGCAGGGCCGACCTGGGGCCAAAGTCCATGCGGCAGTAGAGGCTCAAAACCACTCGGATTGGCCTTCTTATCCTGCACACAAATAAATTGGGCCTCCACCACTCCTGGCAAACCAGCCGGCACCACCCACCGCCCATATTTTGTCCCTCTTGCCCATATTGGCTCTGATCTGTCTGGACCACCAAGAGGGCCAACCTCAGTCTGCAGCCAAGTCCTCCCCGACTTAAGCTCCACACCCTTCAAACAGGTCCCTCCTGAGATACTACTGTCAGTTAGTGGTGCCACGGTCTCCTCCTTTGTTTTCTTTTGTTCTGGCTGCAAAGTCTCGCGCTCTCCAGCAGTTTCCTGGCTTGCCCTCTTTGCTGGTCTATCCTTTACTCTATCATGGGTCTCACGAACTGGCGACTTCGCCCTGATCTTTCTCTTGATTTGGACCTCCTCTTTTCTTCTGCTTACTGCCTCCAGTCCTGCCACCCATGACTTCAAAGTGAGGAAATTCCTCAACTTGGACACCTTCTTGGTAAATCTTGTCCTTATGAACCTCAAAGACGCGAGCTCATAGTTGTCCACCACATGGGGTGCCCAGCTGACCTCCAATCTGAGAACATCCTCTCTGGGGACACCAAGTGCCCCACCCAGAATGGCTGCTACCCCTGCGTTTGGGCGATCTTTTCCTAGCACCAATTTCCTCTTCCAACCTTTCTCACCTGCATCGTAATTTGGCAGGTCGCCAACCTTCGGTCCCTCCTCCCAGGCTTCTACCTGCTGAACCACCTCCTGCGGCATGCGAGTCACCCAGCGGTATGCGGCTTGCACCCTATTCGACACCACCTCTCTACGCACAACATGAATTTTTACTGCGCTGCTCCCTACTGCTCCAACCTCTAATAACTGGAAAGTGGTGCATTCCACCACTTTCCCAGGTTCTGTGCGATTCTGCATGCTACCTAACTTCTGGTTGATGCTGTGTGCAGCAACTCTAGATTTCACTTTCACAGGTCCTTTCTCCTTGAGCATGCAAATCCGGTGGCCTCTATCATCTTGCACTTTTGCCTCCTCCTCCAACTCACTATCTGAAGAGGCCATGATGGTAATCGTGTCCCCCTCCAGCATAGACTTCGGCAGCTCAACATCCTGACCCTGTGATATGGACTGCTGTAGTTTTACAATTTCCTGCACCACTCCTTGCATCTCCCCTTGTAGAACTTCTTCCGCAGCCTCCTGCCCCACATCCGGGGTCTCCTCACTGGAGATCGTAACCTCCTCTGCTACCTTGGGTTCTGTGATGGTTACTTCTCCACCTGCCCTAACTAGTGTGCCCTTAGTATTGGTCACAGTCTCTACACTTTGGAAACGGCGCATGTCCTCCCTGATGACCCTCTGCCCGGCTTGGGCTCGCCTTTCTGCCGTAGCCTCAACAAATCCGTCGATGGCCTCTAGTTTGATGGTCGGGGTCCATTGCTCTGGGTCCACTGCCAGGAAATAAGCTGATCTGCGGCTGATGAATTTTGCCCACTTTCTGGCCCATGGATCACCTGGATGTTTGCCCTGAATGTGCATCCTCAACTGCTCCTCCCTTGCCAGGTGTTTACTGCATATGGGACACATCACTGCCAGGGAAAAATGTGTCTCCAAGTGGCGGCTAAAAGCCCTCCTGCGCACATGGCTGCTGCAAATGGGGCACTCACGCTGGTCATCCGCCTCACTACAAGTTACAATCAGAATATATCCATCACAATTGAGTTTGGTGTCTAAATCATATTATTTTTTATTTTTTTCTTTTCAACCAGAGAATTGTCTATTCATCTCATTAATCTCTGTCCTTTTCTCCTTGTAGGTCAGTAGAATATCTTGCATAATGTGACATCTGAATTTAAATAAACAGCTTCCAGGTAAGGAAAAATAGCACAGGTACAGATATAGAAATACAGCAAACAGATCTGTATCAGTTGTCTCCAACTGAACTGGGTAGCTCCCATCCATAAAGCTACCTGCCAAGGTCTGCTTCCGGGCATATAAAATGCATTTCGCTCTACTTCCAGGTAACAAAATGTAGTTCAAGTATAGACACACAAGTAACAGACAAGTAGACATATATACCAGCTCCTGTACAGCTGGATAAGTAGCTTCCATCCAGAAGCTACCCTCATAGGTCTGCTTCCAGGTAAGTTAATAAGACACAAACATGAACACATAAGCAGCAGACAAGTATCAGCTCAGTTACAGCTGAAATAGGCAGCTTCCATCTACACAGCCACCTGCAAAGGTCTGCTTCCACGAAAATAAAGTACATGCAACAACATTTCCAGGTAAGTAGATTGTGATACAGGGACAGACACACAAGCAACAGACAAATATCAGCTCCATTAAAGCTGAAATAAGCAGCTTCTGTCCCCACAGCTACCTTGCAGTGTCTGCTTCCAGGTAAATAAAGTACATTCAACAACATTTCCAGGTAAGTAGATTGTGATACAGGGACAGACACACAAGCAACAGACAAATATCAGCTCCATTAAAGCTGAAATAAGCAGCTTCTGTCCCCACAGCTACCTTTCAGTGTCTGCTTCCACGAAAATAAAGTACATTCAACAACATTTCCAGGTAAGTAGATTGTGATACAGGGACAGACACACAAGCAACAGACAAATATCAGCTCCATTAAAGCTGAAATAAGCAGCTTCTGCCCCCACAGCTACCTTTCAGTGTCTGCTTCCAGGTAAATAAAGTACATTCAACAACATTTCCAGGTAAGTAGATTGTGACACAGGGACACACACACAGGCAACAGACAATTATCAGCTCCATTAAAGCTGAAATAAGCAGCTTCTGTCCCCACAGCTAGCTTTCAGTGTCTGCTTCCAGGTAAATAAAGTACATTCAACAACATTTCCAGGTAAGTAGATTGTGATACAGGGACAGACACACAAGCAACAGACAAATATCAGCTCCATTAAAGCTGAAATAGGCAGCTTCCATCTTCAAGGCCATAACCCTGGTCTGCTCTCAGACAACTGACATACATTTACCAAATTACTTTTAGATGCAAACTGATCAGAAGTAAGATAGGTGAATTTCAGCAACCCAGTACCTCCCAAGGCCTATAACTCTTACAGGCTGATCCACAGTAAATCTAAGTATCATTGTTCACCAAGCTGTCTTCCAAAGTCTGCCTCCAGGTAATTGACATACATGTAACATTACTTCCGAATAACAGGATGCAAATACAGGTAAGTAAGTATAGCAGACAAATTGGTATCAGCTCCTACACAGCTGAAATAAGTAACTATCACTCAAAGCTACATCCAAGGTCTGCATCCAGGCCAGGCAAATAATCCATATGCAAGGTCACTTCCCAGTGAGAAGCTGTGATACAAATATAGAGACAGCAGGCAATTATCAGCTCCATATAGCTGAATTGAGCAACTTCCATGTACAATGTTACTCTATAGAGTTTGCCTCTAGGTAACCAAGCACTGTAATATCTTTGTAAATAAATATACATTTTGAGGGTTTTTTTTTTTTTTTTTTTTTTTTTTTTTTTATACTTTCTTTCCTTTCCAGGATGTATTCGGGCACATACAAACACAGCAACTTACATAACATGCATTTAGGTGCATCCCACAACTCAGCAACAATATTTTAATAAATGTTTAATTTCTCCTGGAATTGTCTGCAATTTTTCTCCTGCATCAAATATTCTGTTAATTTATGGAGAAATATTTGCATTTCCTGCTTTAGATGTAGTCCTATCACCTCAGCATCTGGCATTGTCACAGCTTCTGTGTCGAGGCTTTCCAGCATGGCTGCCATATCCCTGTAACAATTCCAAGAGAGGTGCAAACTTTTTTTTTTTTTTTTTCATGCTCAAACAGTAATAATGAATTGCACTCAAACATTGTTATAAATATATGCACACAAATTTCAGGACTACCACAGTACATGAAATTCAACACATATTTTATTCATACATATCATTTCACTGTAAGTGCAGCAAGATATTTTCATGGTAAATTCTGTATTTCTACCATGATGGACAAAACAAAACAAAAAAATGAAACAGATTTATGCTGACATACTAAACCATCAGCAAGGTAGGTGCAGTTTGCAAATTGTCATATTTTATTTTAGTCACAGTGAAGTCAAAAGTAACAGAGACTGGTAAAAATGCAAGTGGTACAGCTGAAAAAAAAAATATATGGAATCTGCACATCTCTCTGCCTGCATGGTCTACTCAACAACAGTGATATTCATGTCATCCTCAAATATGCGATCAAAACAGGTCCTAATAGCTCTTTTTGAGACCCCTGGCCTCATGGAAGCTACACCATGTGCAACTCGACCTACTCGCCACAGTTGCACCATGCAATCTGACCTACTCGCCACAATTGCATCAACTTGGAAAACCCTAGTCTCCCTTCCAAGGTCATACTCGTAGCCTACTCGCCACCCTGTACAGGATTCATGATACAAGTATTACGGTTACTTCATGGGAAAACAATGAGCTGGCCAGGTCCATCCCTTCCCTGTAACTACTTTATCATTTCCCTCGGCCTTGAAATACCCTGGACACTATCTCTCTCACCAACATCTCAAATACATGAAATATCACTCCTTTGACCCCACATACATGCAGCATCTATGCTTGATTTCCATGAACCCTGAACCACTTAGGCAGTGGATCTGGTCCCTCATATTTCATCAGCCTATTCACATGTACCACCAATGGCTTGCCATTTTTACCCCTTTGTACTCTGTAAATTACATCATCTAATTTTCCGATAACTATGAACCCCTTCTTCCACTTGGAAGTAAGCTTTGGACATACTCCTTTCTTTCTCTGAGGATTTAATAACCACACTGCATCCCCGATCTCTAATTTTCTGTCCTTGGCCTTTTGATCATAGTAATGCTTCTGAACTTTCATCTGCTGTTTCATAGTTTTAGTTGCTCTTGCAAATGCCACTCGCAATTTTTCAGCCACTTCATCTGCATAGCTCTCATATACTTCAGTTTCACTTATTTGACAGCTGTCCTCTAAATGATTTGGGTTACCAGTAACAATGTGCATGGGCAAATTAACCTCTCTCCCAAACAGCAACTTGTTAGGTGTAAAGCCAGTAGTGGAATGCACAGATGACCGGTATGCCATCATGATATATGGCAAGTGCGTATCCCATCGATTAGGATGATGTTCTGAATAAATGGTCAGCAAAGTTGCCAAGGTCTTATTGTAATTCTCTATCATACCATTACTCTGGGGATGTAAACTTGTAGTTCTAACTTTCTCTATGCCAAGTAATTTACACACATTTTGAAATACAGCAGCTTGGTATGAAGAACCTTGATCTGAGAAAATAGACCTTGGACATCCATATCTTGTGATCCACTCCTCCACTATAACTCTGGCTACTGTTTCTGCTTCCATGTTTGGCAAAGCATAGGCTTCCTTATATTTGGTAAAGAAGCAGCCTACTACCAACACATATTTATTTCCTTTTTCTGATTGTGGAAGTGGACCAAACAAATCAGTGCCTATTCTCTCAAAGGGTTCAGCTACAACATACTGCTTTAAAGGAACTTTTTGAGGGTGTACAGTTGTTTTTCTGGCAGTGCACAGATCACATTGCCTGCAGTATTCCCTTACAGTGCGTCTCATATTAACCCAGTAAAATTTTTGTTCAATCTTTGCTATTGTTTTGTTCACTCCCATGTGACCAGCGGTAGGGCTACTGTGGTGGTGGAAAAATACATCTTTATACTTGGACCTGGGAACAATAAACTGCCATACTTTTTGTTGACCAGTTTCATCTTCCCACTTCCTGTACAACAATCCATCAATAATTGACAGTCTGTCCCACTGTCCCCATAGTGATCTAAATGCACTTGATTTTGCTGAAATATCCTGCCATTTAGGACGTGATTGTCCCATCTCTACTGCTTTCATAAGATCACCTATATCATCATCCTTCAACTGTTCTTCCCTCAATTCCACAGGTTCCCACCCTTGTAACCATGCTTGATTACCCTGGTGGTTTTCAACTTGTTTTTGAACCTGTCCTCTGGTAATGACAGCACACGATAAGTTGTGACCTGAAAAATCATTTCCACTGCACTGACGTAGGGATCGTTCCGGTGAACTAGAATTTTCTTTCTCTTCCAATTGGTTGTTACATCTTGCCTCAATTCTTTTACATTGAGGACAGGGGCGTCTTGATAAACCATCAGCATTATTATGGGTTCTGCCAGATCTAGACTCTAGTATCAAGTCATATGAACCCAAATATTCCAACCACCGGGCAACCTGACCTTCAGGTTCGTGCAAGTTGAACATCCATCTTACAGCTGCATTATCTGTCCGAACTCTGACAGGTCTTCCAAGCATGTAAGGGCGAAATCGCTTAGCAGCCTTAACCACAGCCAACAGCTCTTTACGGGTGGTACAGTACTGCTGCTCAGCACTTGACAAGGCTTGACTGAAATAGGCAATAACCCTTTCCTCATTATTCTGAATCTGTGAAAGACAAGCACCTACTGAAAATTGACATGCATCCGTGTCGACCAGAAAGGGGTCCTCTCTAGAAGGATAAGCCAAAATGGGTGAAGTAATTAAAGCATCTTTCAGCTTATCAAAAGCCTGATCACAATGCGAGTCCCAAACAAACTTATCACCCTTCCTGGTCAACTCTGTCAAAGGCTTTGCTATTCTCGCAAACCCCTCGACAAAACGCCTATAATAAGAACACAACCCTAGAAAGCTGCGAACTTCAGTTTTACTTTTAGGCACAGGCCAATATTTTACTGCTTCAATCTTCTCTGGATCAGTAGAAACCCCATCTCTCGAAACAATGTGACCTAGAAATTTAACTTGGTCTGCAAAGAAGTTACACTTCTTAGGCTTTAGTTTCAATCCTGCCTGTCTCAATCTCTGCAAAACATGCTTCAATCTTGTCAAAGTCTCATTAAAATCTCTCCCAAAGGTGATCTGGTCATCGAGAAAAATTAGACACTCAGTCCACTGTAAGCCTCTCATCACCTGCTCCATTAAGCGCTCAAATGTGGCAGGAGCATTGGTTAACCCTTGCGCCATAACCTTGAATTGGTACAAACCACTTCTTGTCACAAATGCAGTTTTTGCCTTGGAATTTTCATCCATTTCCACCTGGAAGTAGCCGCTAAGAAGGTCGCTTGAACAGTAAAATTTACTTCCAGCAAGGCTATCTAGGCACTCATCTATCCTTGGTAAGGGATAAGCGTCCTTAAGGGTCACAGCATTGAGCCGTCTATAATCGATACAGAATCTGGTGGAACCGTCCTTCTTAGTTACTAAAACTGTTGGACTGGCCCATGGACTTGAACTGGGCTCTATGATATCATTTGCCAACATTTTCTTGACCTCCTCTCTCTCTATCTGTTCTTTGCTAACAGGCAAACGTCTCGGTGGCTGTTTAACAGGACGTGCTGTGCCTGTATCTATGGTGTGTTTTACTAAGCTAGTGCGGCCCAGATCATTTTTGTCTTTTGCAAATACATCTGCATATTCTATAAGAGTCTCCGCCAAACAATTTTTTTCATCTTCAGTTAGCAAAGCTGAACTTCGTTCATACAAGTCTTGCAAATATTCTGGAATAACTGTGTACTTTTCTGTCTTTTCCACAGCATTAACAGGCTTATTAGGTCCCTCATCATCACAGATCTTAACTGACTCACACCAACCTATTGTTTGATGTGGGTACAGCACTACATCTTCTTCCTGACAATTCATGAGACGCACACAGACCTCTTCCTTATATGTAGGTACCACACAATGACCTGTGAGAACACCACATTTCTCTGTCAACTCTGTGTGTGGTCCTATTATGCCCCATTTAGTGATGTTTCCTGTCCTTAATATTTTAGCAGGCAAAATAACTTGTGTTTGTGCCGGCAATGTTACCTTGGTTTGCGTTACAACACGGAAACATGCCTGATTTTCATCACCATTCCAGCATAAATGTTCATGCCCAGCTACTTTAATGGTGCCCTTCAATAAATCTATCTGACATGAGTGATTCTGTAGAAAATTCATTCCCAGAATCCCCTCAGTCTTGATATCTGCTACCAGAAGCTCTTGTGTTACTTGAGAGTGGCCAAACACAAGGGTAAATACAGCTGACCCCAATACTCTAATCGTACCTCCATCTGCAGCACTCACTCTATCTAACACAGTCTGAAGCTCAGGTCTTGCATGTTCTGGAATTCTGGAATAAGTCCGCACCGATATCAAAGAAGTAGTAGAACCTGTATCTATAAGAAAACTGGCTCCAACTTCACTTATTTGCCCAGCTAAAAACATGCCATCTCTCCTAAAACTCCCAGACCCCGCTTCAAAATGTTTGGCCTGACCCAGGAAAAGCTCATCTCCATTCTGTCCAGTATTTTCTACCTGCTCCAATTTCATTTTCACTGAGTTTGCAGATGGAGTATTTAGCTGTCTCTTGCTTCCCACTTCCAGGTTACCATAGCAACCTAGATCAACACTTTGTTCCACTTCCATATCTCTACTGCATGGAATTGACTCAACTGCAGATTCTATGAACAGCTTTTCTTCACAGCATTCATCATTGTTAACATGTTTCTGCATTCTTTTAGCTGTTTGTAATTTCTCAAATAATTGTTTGCTGTCGGCAGGTATAAAAAGTGGATTTTCTACTTTACTTTTTACCATACACTGGCTGTCATGTGTTTGCTCTGGGACAGAATGGAGAATAACTCCACTTCCAAGTCCAGGCCCTTGTTTTCCCACCAACTGATGGCCTAGTGACCAGCTGGTGGATTTCCGTTTCCCTGTTTCCTATTTGCGTTATCTCTCTTTCTTTCTGGGCAGTCTCTAGCAAAATGTGCAGGCTGCTGGCAATAAAAGCAAACAATGCTATCATCAGCTGTTTTGTTTTTCTGCCTTTTCTTTTCTGAAGTCTGCTTTTCTAAAGCCTGCAACACTCTACACAGCAAATTTTCTAATTTATCAAATCTGTCACTCTCAGACTTTGGCTTTTCCTGTACATCAATTTCTCTGACTTGTTTCTTTTTCCTACTGGGATCTGCTTCTAGCAAAGCTTCATATCTTAACATTACACACACTGCTTCATCGAGAGTTTTGCAGCCCTGATCTACACACCTCACTCTCAAATCAAAATCTACAGCTCTCAAAAGGGCATCGAGCGCCAGTGATTCCTGGGCAGGTCTATCCAAAGTGGGGTATGCTTTTCTTACCAAACCCCATATATCATCCCGTAACAAAGGAATGCTTTCACTGGGTTTCCTTACCCTACCTGTCAAACAGGCTTTGTGTATTTCTGTTGCCTGTTTACCCCCATAGCGTGTGGACAGCAGATCGACCAAACGTGCATAATTTTTACGATCTTCCGCAGGTATGCCACAGTAAAATATCTGAGCTGAATCGGTCAGACAATAACCTAACAGTCTACTGCATGAAATTTCGTCATGGCCGCATAAAGCGATCCAATCTTGAAATTGACACCAAAATGCCTCCCAATCACCTTTCCCGTCGAAACGGGGAGGTTTGAGATGCAATTTCGGAAGTGCATTTGTACCCCGCGTTACCGGCACTGCACGTTCCAAATCAGGGCTCTCTGTCTTCCGTTCAGTATTATCATCCGGACTTTCATTTACCCTTTGTCTTCCCAAAACTGCATTTATTTCACGTACTAACTTCAAAACATCATCGTTTGCATCGTTTTCCTGTACAACACCAGCTCGGCATGCATCTCCGCTACCGCCATTATTATTTACACTACTTTCCGGTGTCACAGAAATAACGTTGCCTTCACCGGGCGGAACTGAGGGGTTTCCCTGTACTGTTTCGAGATCCCCGCCTACCCGAAACGAAATGTCATCGTCTACACGGACGTGTTTTGCCATGACAACAACTTTTCTGATTGAAAAAAAAAAAAAATCTATCTAATAATCAACTCGGGAATACTATCAAGGTTCCAAACTAAAATTATCCCTAAACCGCTGCCACCAATTTATGTGACGTGCCAGGGGTGCCCAAAAACAGACGAACTAGCCGGTTCAGTCCAATTGGTAGCGTGAAACTTAGCGGCAATTCTCTCTGCATTCAGCTCAGCTTCCAGGTTCTGGTTAGTTTGGAAGGCAACTCCCGGGCACGCACATTTATAAAACAATGGAAACAAAATAATAATCCTTAAACTATGGAAATGGACTCCATACGATTTTCACACGCACTCGCTCTCAGATATTGGGGGGGGGGCATTGGGAGTCAGACCAGGGGCAACATTCAGCCAAGTCCCGGACTTTCCGCACTCACGCCAAGACCAGAAGATTTAGAAGTACTATTTAACAATTTAATTATTGAAACACATTTACAATAGGGATGCACCACACAACTCACGGACGCTACAAATAATACATTGACTACACAGATCTAAACCTACAATTTCTACATAGGCCTATTTACATTTTAACCACACTCCACAGACACAGCCTCGCAGGCCAAGACTACACGCTAAACCTACGCTACACTACACCTACACGGCACAATAACAACACAATATTTACAGCGCTAGCTAGCTACATAATTATAAGACACTACAATTACATCACATTACATTATATTTACAACTATTTACAGTTACAAAACCCTAAAAAGAAACCCTGACTTTACTGATGCCCGGTCAATTCACAAGGTCCAGGGCGTCTTTCCAGAGACTTGGAATTGGGCTTACCATGGGCATACGGTACTGCTAGCCACTGCTTGGCCCTGCCCAGGCTCCACTTTCTGTTCCATCATCTCACGCTTGCCACAACACACAGCCACAAGACTGCTCTCGTCTGCTACCAAACACCAACTCCCCAGAAGATTTTCCCTCTCGATATTATATTTTTGAAAACACGTACCAAAACTTTTCTGATTGGTGGAAGCAGGGCCTCCCCAAACCTGGAAGTACAATTTCATTGGTTGAAGGGAAAACCACAGTTTTCCTGCACTCTAATTGGTCAATATAATTGCACTCTATGACACGGTATCACCGTGTTGACAAGCAGTGCTCTGAGCACGTGGCATGTAGATTTCAAAGCAAAAAGTTGATACATTGTACCAAAAATACTACTACGGGCAGATTTGTAGTAAAAAGGTAATTCAGTACAACTTCCAACCTGGAAGTCAACCTGGAAGTTAGCCAAAAAGCTGGAAGTCTTACTCCCAAGCCTTAAAACTAAATCCTAACAGGTTCTAACCTAACTAAAAGTACTTTACTGCTACACAAGTGAAAGCCAAAACTTTTGTGATTGGTGGAAGCAGGGCTTCCCCAAACCTGGAAGTACAATTTCATTGGTGAAAGGGAAAACCACAGTTTGCCTGCACTCTAATTGGTCAATATAATTGCACTCTATGACACAGTATCACCGTGTTAACAAGCAACGCTCTGAGCACTTGGCATGTAGATTTCAAAGCAAAAAGTTGATACATTGTACCAAAAATACTACTACGGGCAGATTTGTAGTAAAAAGGTAATTCAGTACAACTTCCAACCTGGAAGTCAACCTGGAAGTAAGCCAAAAAGCTGGAAGTCTTACTCCCAAGCCTTAAAACTAAATCCTAACAGGTTCTAACCTAACTGAAAGTACTTTACTGCTACACAAGTGAAAGTTAACAGGGAATTACAATACCAAAACAGGTTCCCTGCAGAAATAAAAGTAAAACTCAGTTGTACAATGCCCATAATATGTAAATAAAAAAAAAAAAAAAATAAAACAGTACACCATGAGCTGATTGTAGAAAAATTAAGAAGTCATGAATAGCAAGGTCCCTGGCCCTCACAGTATATACTTGATTTTTATGTTATTTGCATTTAGATTTTTGCCTTCTTTTTAGGAGCATATTTAGTTAAGGTTCATATTTTTATATTCTCATTGATACTTTGTGCATGTACATGCCATCTTCACCAAGCGGTATGTGTTCCACTAGTTTTCCAATTTTAGTTGCAGGGTCATCCCAGGTGAAGTACCTGCAAGAGTCCCTGGAGTACCTGTTACCAAGCAGGTCCAACTGGGTATTCCAGACTGAATCCTACAGTGGGTACAAGATAAAGGATCTACTTCCAGAGATCAGGGACCAGTTGCTGAACTTCAAGGTAACAGCCCACTTTACTCTGCTCCAAATTTAGTTAATACTTCATAAATTTTGAATTAGTACTTTGGACCCTCCCCCCCCCCCCCCATAATTTTCATCCCTTACAGTCAGGAACATAACATATGTAGGGGAGAGGGGGGCAGAATTAAATGATGGTTTTGGTCATATGTGATTTAACAAACACACAACTTCAAGTAAGAAATTTCCAAGGAATCATGACAGCACAATGAAAGGTAAGGGTTCCTGTCCCAGGTGTGTGCTTAGTTTTGATGATGATTATGGCCTGCTTGATCATTTTATTAGTGTGCATTGCAGTGAAGAAAAAAAGCTAATGGAGAAGCAACAGGTAAAAGGAGGGGGTGACATGGCTCCTAAGTGTGAAGGAAAACAAGAGGCTGGTATGATCGATGAGATTGAGGTAGACAAGACGTCATGCGAGCCAGTCCAGAAGACTGGACATGAACGCATCAGTGAAAATGTATGTATTTCCCTTACCCACAGAGAAAGGTACGTAGACCTTGTCTATCCCATTATTAGTGACAAGGGACCCTTTCGAATCAGAGACAGAGAAAACACACAAGTAAATAATCCATATTTGGCAAGCTGTATTCCAACTTTGACAGAACTGAATAACATTCTATTGAAACTGAAAGATGACAATAAAGTTGTAGAATTGAAGTTTGGCATTTATGACAGAAAGGGCATTTCAGTATTCAAAGATATCATTCGGTTTAAGGCAGAACAAGTAAAAGTGATAGAGGAAAAAAAGTGGCTCGGCTCATCAGACGAACCTTTTCGTATTCTATTTCGCCGTATGTATGATCAAGGCTGTATTGAATCATTTCAGCGGATGATTCATCAAACCAGTGCTGACCATGTATTCAAGTTAAATGGAAGAGACATAGCTGTTGAGAGTTTGACAACATTGGTTGGGAAAAGATGGTTATGTGATGACATTATGTATTAGATGTCAGCAATTTTGAATAAAAAATCAAAAGAAACCAAAACATGGATCTTTGATCTTAAAACGAGCTAAAGATACCGGGCGAAGGTCGCAACGGCTAGTGGAGATGGGTCCGACTGGTTTCGTTTCGACTGGAACTCATCAGGGACTGAGGGGAAAATGACGTGACGTCTGTTTATATACCAGAGTACAACTTTTCCGTTGCTACGCAAAACACGGGCTTGTGATTAGGTAACACGGAGCTCCGGACTTCGTGTGACAGTGGTTGTCAACGCAAAGTTGAATCCAAATGAAAATTTGAATTACAGTGGACTCCAAAGATTGAGGTTACTGTTGGTGCACTTCAAGGGTTGTTGAGTGTATAAACAGGAATAGTTCATGGAAAAACAAAGTTCCACTGAAGCCCTGCTGAAGGAGCTTCTGGCTGTGTGACTACACAGTAAACGGATAGTTGTGCATCTTCCCATATGTAAATCCATTAAATATGTCTACCTAGCAGAAAAACATAGGTAAATGAGCTCTGAAACAAAAATTTAGCATAAGACTGAGCAAGGGAGCTCATTTACCCATGATGTTGAGACCGAAGGGCTCTAGTGAGCGCAGTTGGTGCATCCAATGTCTCTCCCTGTCTAGTCGCCACTGTCTAGTGCGTTCTAGACGAGGGGGAGTATAGATGTATGCCAGTATGTGAACTTTCAAATTCAGTTCAGAATGGTCTAGTTGGGCAAAATGTCTGCCCAACGGTTGGTCGACTACTTTGTTATTGATATAACGAAGGTGCTCGCGGAGTCTGTCCTTCAGTGGACGGAGCGTTTGACCAACATTGTTTGTGACAAGTTCCGCAGGTGAGGGGGTAAACTAGATTGGAGCTTTCACAGCAACCCCCTTTGGGGACACGGTATGTTCGCCCTGTTTGTGTGCTTTTGGCATTGCCTGAAGTGTCCAGGCAAGCACAATACTTGCAACTGGTTTTGTTGCATTCATTAGAATGTTTCTTTCCAGAAACTGCAGGATTGGATTGAGATTCTGGATGATATCAGATCCGGGATCGGACCAATACATCAGAGAGACTCTGTGCTTTCTTGAAACCAATGATCACTTCCTTGTCCATTAGGACTTCAGTGTTTGGTGAAGCTTCTAAGATCCTCCAATTGTTTTGGATGATATCTTTGACAGGAGGAAGTGATGGATTGAACGTCATGATCAAGAAGAAATTTTCTTGGTCTGTTGTGTTGGATGGTTTGGGTGCCAGAAGAGATCCTCTGCTGGCCCGGTCCATTTTGGCCTTGGAGTTTAAGAGGATATGTTCAGGGTATCCTCTGAACTCGTAATACTTCAATATCTTTGAAGCATTGGCCTCGTAATCAGCTGGTTTACTACAGATCCGCTTGATTCTGAGAAGCTGGCCATATGGGCCTCCCACCTTGGAATGTTTAGGGTGGGCAGACCTATAGTGCAGGTAGGTGTGAGTATCTGTGGGCTTAACATACAAAGTGGTGTATGCTTTGCGTTCGGAGTCAATCCTGACTAGTGTGTCAAGAAAATTGATTTCTGTGGAGGAGTGGTGAGAGGAGAACTTGATGGTCTCATGACATGAGTTTAAATAAGAGACAAACTCAGTTAGTTGTGTCTCTCCATAGGTCCAGATGCAAAAAATGTCATCAATGTAACGCCACCACACTAATGGTTGTAGTGGGAAGTAGAGAAGTTTGTTTGGCTCTAAATCTGCCATAAAAATGTTGGCAAAAGAGGGAGCTACTTTAGTTCCCATGGCTGTACCACTGATTTGTAAATAGTGATCGCCGTTGAACTCGAAGTTGTTGCAAGTGAGAACTAATCTAAGTAGCTGTATGATCTCCGGCGTGCTCGGTTTCTCTGTATGGTCCCTATTGTGTAATAGTGCTCTGGCGGCACTGTGTAGACCTTCCAATGTGGGTATATTGGTGTAAAGGGAGTTTACATCCAATGTGACCAAAAGAACATTTTCTGGGAGAGGATCCAATGCTTCAATTTTGTTAATGAAGTCTGTGGTATCCTTAATACAGCTTGGAATTTTTTTCACAAGCGGTTTGAGAAAGAAATCGGCATATGCCGATATTCTTTCTGTGGGGCATTCATTTGCGCTCAATATGGAACGCCCTGGTGGAGGTAGGGTGCCCTTATGTATTTTGGGTAGGAGATAGAGACTGGGTACTCTGGGTTCCTTAATGTGCAGGTAATTATGCAATTTAGGACTGATGCTATTGTATGATAGCATATCTGTGAGTACTCTTTTAATCTTCTCATTGTGAACGTTGGTAGGTGTTGTTCAACTTTTCTATAGTGATCCTGATTGGATAACTGTCTATGGGCCTCTGCGATATAGTCAACAGTGTTCTGTATGACTATAGCTGAGCCCTTGTCAGCTTTTTTTATCACTATGTGTGGGTTGGCTCTTAGATCTTTGAGGCCCATACGTTCTTCCCTAGAAAGATTATCTGTTCTAGGAATCTTGGGTTGGAATTTAGCCACTTCATGCTTAACAGATCTGCAAAATGCCTCCAGGCTGGGGTCAGCCAAATCAGCCTCAGATGGCATGAAAGAGCTTGGAATTTTGAAGTCTGTTTTTGGATCAGTCCCACTGGGAGCTGGAGTGGCTAGGGATGGAGTTGCTGAAGACTGTGTCATCACGCTTGATGGAGAGTCTGCTTTAGCTTTTTTGTGAAAAAAGCATTTCAATTTGAGGCTTCTGAAAAATCTATCTAAATCACTGGATATTTGGCCCATGTCCGGTTCTCTGGGGGTGGGGCAAAAACCTAAACCTTTATTCAAAGGGCTAATCTGTGATTCAGATAGGGAGTGGTCAGATAAATTGATCACGATATTTTCTGGGATTAAGTTGTCTGATAGATCCCTAGAATTGTTTGAGTTGTTATAATCAACTGCATGTAAATATTCAACTCTATATTTGCTATGAAAGTTGAAGAATGTTTGACATTTGTACTCACCTTTCTAATATGGAGAGGTGGCAATGGTGTGTCCTTGTCAGGAGTAAAAGAATAGGTGCACTGGTTTGTGGCTCCCTCTATGGGTGGGGCTTTGTTAAGCTGTCCAAGTGTAAAGGTGTCAAACAATGAAAATTCAGAATTAGTAACTCCAACTGTTTTTAAAAATTCCAACGTAACTGAATTGTTAACGTATGTACATAGTTCACTTTTGGAACTGGGGTTTATCTCCTTTCCTGTCGTCTCCCTGGTCTGAAGTCCCGATCGCGACCCTGGCCTTGGTGTCGTCGATTCTGGAATCTGCCTGACATAGAATTTTGTTTCAGGCCTAAGATTGACTTGATGGCATCGGTCTGGCTTTTTGTCAAGGAGAGACTGGGGGAGCGTTGTCTCTTTGGTCTTGACCTTGGGGATCTTGGTCCATCCCGTCTCCAGTTCGGTGATCGGGAGGGTTGTCTCCGAGCACGATAAGATGGTTCTCTTTCCTTGGCAGGTCTCCGTTGTGGGTTCGTGGATTGAGCATTCGTGTTTCCACGGGGTCGCAGTGGGGCTGTGTCCCGCTTCTGTGCCCTCAGTTGAAGAAAAAGATGATCAGTGTCTGCATCCTGTTCTTCTGCTTTCCTCTGAACTAGTTGGTCCATTTTTTTACGTTGGCGTAATATAATGGGAGCCATCTGTTTACCCACTACCGTGGATAAAATGTTGGTGCATTTGCGTAGGCCCTGTTTGGTCAGCGGTGAGTCTAATCACCGAAGGACACCAGATGACACCGAAGGACACTTTAGGACACCGAAAAACACCGACGGACACCGAAAGACGGCTAATTTTGTGTTTTAATTGTAACCTGGGGATAAGCAAGCGCGCTTCGCGCGCTTGCTTGTCCCCAGGTAACAATTAGTGGGCCAACTCGGAGGATTTTTGTTATTAGCAGATTCAAGATTATCTTTCCTCTTCATCTGTAGGCCAACAATTTGGTCCGACCAATCTGATTTACCAATCAGACTGCGCCAGAAGCTACGTTGGCACTAACGGTTCGGATTCGTGGCATTCTAAAGTGGCCTCCGTGAGAGGGGGCGGGGGTGGAGGCGGTACGATGATGCTAAATTTTGTGTTCGCAATTGTAACATTGATCAAGCAAGCACCCTTCGTTTGCTTATGTTATTTGGCAACAGTGAGCGTCAATTAAAGCTCACATTTTTGTTCACTATTGTACCCATTTTCCCAAAAGGAAACTTATACACACGTAACTTGATTTTTACAGGTATAAATGTACCCAAATTTTACGAGATTATGATACATTGATGACAGATTTTACAATAATAAAGCTTAAAAACAGAGAATAATGAATTGCAGAGAAAAGTTACTAGATTAAATAAATGTAGCCACCACTCCCGATGTATATATGTGCAGACAATAAAAGATTAAAAAAAATAATTACGTGGTACTAATGTTAAAATACTGATTCCTGAGTTCAGAAAAAGAATGGAATTACTATATGTAGCTTATCATATTGGACAAAATAAAATTAAACAAAGGCAGGCAAGTTGAGAGAGAGAGAGAGAGAGAGAGAGAGAGAGAGAGAGAGAGAGAGAGAGAGAGAGAGAGAGAGAGAGAGAGAGAGAGAGAGAGAGAGAGAGAGAGAGAGTACACGGTTGATCAAACCAATCTAAGGCTTGAATGAATAACTTAATTAAACAAAAACATATTTATTGTGTATGGTATGTCAAACCATGTCCACAGCCAGTAATGCAACTGTAATATTACTTTAAAATGTTGCTAGGATCCGGATCAATCCAATTTTGTGGTGCATGCGATGGTTGTAGGAGTAAAGACATCAGGTTAGAAATAGCTATGTCAAACTGTGAACATTTCATTCAGCTGAAAAAGATATTCTTGGCTAAAAAATGCTAAATACAATGCTTTAACACAAACAGAAACGCGCACAGGTCTACACTCGTATCTTTACTGTTCACAAGTGAACAGAACAAAGGCATCGCAACGCTCATCGCATGTGTTGCGCGCTGCGGCACCATGGTTCGATTTGCCATTATGTGTCTGTGTGATAAGCCTTTTTCCAAATATTTCGGAAAACTGAACGCAATAGTACACGAAAAAATTTAGGCGCTATTCTACACTTCCTGTTGCCATATAATACAAGCAAATAAACAAACTTATCGGTGGAATTGTTTATTTTCTTATCTTTTTTCTTCTTTACAACACAGGCATAAATTCCGAGGGAGGAAGCCTGTGAATCGTTTATTTGACGTCGGACGGAGATGACATGCAGGCTGCATGCCTTTGAACTTGTTATAGTTTGGAGACACAACTCAATTATATTAACACTCTGCTTTCCCCGGGAGAGAAAAAATCCTGTCTATCTTGACTGCACTTCAATCCTCAGTCTTGCAATGTATTTTGGTATTAATTGCAGTTTGGTTACACGACTTCGTAACGCTGTATGGCTGTACGTATTTTTACTTGGTCAAGCTTCTATTTCAGTAATTGTATCATTATGCGATAGCTACTATGGCGTACTTACATTAAAATGTGGGACTTTCAGGTCATGGAATGGTACTAAACTTCATTTATACAAAGTTAAGTTCAAATACGCTGCATGAGTGCACAAGAAATTTTGTTTTTACACTAAAAGGTTATTGAATCACCCAAGCCAAAAATGCACATGCATGGTTGATAAACTACATAAAATATTTGTCTGCTGATGATCGGCAGTAAGAAAAATGAGAGAGAGAAAAAAAAATTAATGAAAAATATAGGAATGCGTAAAAGAACCCTCTAAATCAATCAATTGGCCAATCAGTCAATCACATGTGGTAACTGACACAGAAGTATAATTAACATACCAAGTTCCGTATATATCCAACAATGTCTGAAAAAGTGCCCCCTTTGGGCGGAAAATGTAAATTATATTGCACATCACCCTATGTCACTTTCACGGCTCAACTAAACCTGAGAATAATCAATTAAGTTAGGAAGTAAAGATTTTCATGACCAAAGTAACGGGACAGAGGACAATACTGACCTATCATATCACTACCTGATCGAAAAAATAAACATTGTAAGAAACATTTATCCATATCTATTTCCTCAATGATGGGGTGAAAAAACACAATACATGCGATGAAAATTGAATTAATAAAAATAAAATTTATAAAAAATATATAAAGAGTAAACAAACAATCTAAATCAATCCATTGGTCAATCAATCAATCGACTGTGGTAAATGACACAGAAATTGAACATGTCAAATTCCAAGTTCCGTATTTAACCAGCAATGCCCGAAAAAGTGCCCCCTTTGGGCGGAAAATGTAAATTAGAAAACACATCACGGTATCAAAACAATACAAAATAACTACGATACTAATACAGTTGATTCTAAAGTGAAAATGAATTAGATATGGAAAGCGTTTCTTTCAATTCTATACATTGTTACTAGGAAATGGATGCATGCAGTGCTGAACAGACCGTCTGCACAATATTTAGCTACCTCTCGGACTAAGTCCACTTCGCATGTCAATAAATATATGCAAATTTCGTCCCTTCAATCGGAGAATTAAAGATGGTGACAACATTGTACACGACTCCTGAGAAAAGGATTCACCATAAGCGGTAGATAGGTTGGGGTCAACATGGTCAGTGTATAAACACTAAACTCTCATTCATACGTCGAGGACTGTCGAGTATCAATTAAAGAAACGGTTTGTTCAATCTGTTGTGTTGTGTTGTATTGATGTACGTTGACATGCCGAGAACACATATGAAGGGCCTCATAGACATAGCAACAAAACGAATGCAGTAAACAACATATGTACACATGATATGGTACCGTGCAGCAGAATATATAGAATCATGTATGTGAGATCTCATGCTATAACCTTTAGCATCGTTCTACCCCCACGGACGGCCTTTGGCTTTACCTTTAGTATGCCATACGAGTCAGAAGCGTAACTAAGTTATATAATTATATAAATGGTGTACGTAGTTTCTGGCGCATCTGATAGGTAGATCACATTGGTCGGAATTACAACTTATTGGTCAAAAAGAAAAAAGGAAAGAAATATTGAATCTGCTAGTGACAAAACTGATCCGAGTTGGACCACTAATTGTCCCCAGGTTACAATTAAAACACAAAATTAGGCGTCTTTCGGTGTCCTGCGGTGTGTGTCGGTGTCTTTCGGTGTCCTTCGGTGTCATCTGGTGTCCTTCGGTGATTAGACCCACCCGTTTGTCAGGGCCATAGCAGAACTGCAGGTTGGTCAACTCATGCTTGCTGGTCTCTTGGAGGGGTGCAACAGAGTCCTGTTGAATATCCCTTAGGAGCTTTAACTGCGTGGCTTCCGCTGACACTGCTGCTCTCTTCCATTTTTCAATGCTCCTCTTGGACGGAAGCATGCCCTGAGGAAGTCTCGGAATGTAAACAAGATCTTCCGTGATCACGTGATTCTCGATACACTTGTTGTAAAAGTCTACTTTCGCTTCGGCTTTGGCGACTTTCAGTAATGCCTTACGGCAGCTTTTGAACGTAGCGTATGCCTTGTCTGGGATCTTAAAACAGTGTATAACCGACCTGAAATTATTTCAAAAACCTTGAAAAAGGTGTTCGGTACAAATTTTGATCAAGTACAATTACTCTTTATTGTTAATCCATACAAAGAAAATGATGTGACTCAGCTTGGTGGTATTTCAGGTAATTTGAATGGGAATCATTTTTCATTTGTGAGGTATTCTATAGATGAAAACGAAGTATTGTATGCTGACACTTTAGGATGGGATATTCCTGTTGCTTTTTATGAATTTTTTTTCAGACGTTGCAAGACGGTTGAACAGATCTCCTCCTACCTTTAGGGCATGCCACAAATTTTCAGGTCCAGATGGACGTCATCGATGCTCAGATCGGTCCGTCTAATTACCGAAAGCAACCGAAAACAACAGAAAGTGACCAAAAACAACCGAAAGTAACCGAATGCAACCGAAAGCGACCGAAAACAAGCTATTTTTAGAAACATATTTACCGAAAGCAAGCTATTTTTAGATACATATTTACCGAAAGCCAGCTTTCATTTACAGTGGACAGATCTGCAGACGTAGGTCACCGTGCGCACTTGCTTAATTTCTGAATTGTTCATGCTTCTTTTATAAGGAGTCATTATATAGTTGCCACAACGTTGCTGGACGTAATAATGGCCGGAGCTCTACCCCCGGGCTTTATGCCACAGGGGGGTACACGTGACATTGCGCACGGAGGCCGGTATAGCGAGGTGACTTTGACACAACTGTCCCTCTGACTCACTTGGGGTTGGCCGTGAGCACATCGTTATAGCTCGGTGCTCGTCACGGGCCACCCCCATGTCACCATGTGCCTTAATACCTGGCCTTGGTCATCGATACTATGATGCATATGCGGTCACAAAGGCAGAGCCCGATCAAATGTGGTATCGAGTATCGTCAACCAAAGGTCGATAAAACTCTGTGCCACGAGGAGCCATCGATTTTATCGTTAATTATTTCATTGCAGTTGGGTCATCTCTTGTTCACGGTCATATATAATTTATACAGGCTCACATGTTATGCTACAGTGATTTCTATTTGTCAAATCAACAGCCACTAGCAACATCGGCCTTCATTAATTTTTACACACGATTCAAAAGCACAGGCTGTTTTGGTAAGTGCGCTTTCTATGCCCTATAAACTATAAACACATGGACTGTTTAGAAGAGGATTTCTTCTTTTTTTTATCGTCGCTGAACACATATGTTGGAACATGCGGTTCCGAATATTTTGTTTATAATACAAGTAAATAAAATACAGGATCTTCCTTTTACGTTGGTGTTTTTGTGATAATTTGAGTAGATATTTTAGCCCAGTATTTTTTGGTTCCTTTTATTTATTCTTTGATTTGTCACTTAAATTAAGATAAATGCTCAGGAAAATACTTCAAGGTTCAAATTCATCGTATATCATAAGTTGGGAACCAGGGGGTTTCGTCTAGGGGGATTTCACAGCGGTTCCTCACTTTTTCTCTCAAAGAAACCAATTGGTTATTCCAGGATACCAAAGAAACCTTTTTTTCCTAAGAGTGTATCATTACAAGACCAGATCAGCACATGTTTATTAAGAACTGGACATGCTCAGCAGGCACGTGTTAAAGAATTACTTGATTTGTAATATAATATAATGAAATTTATGGGGAAAAAACAAAGGCAACCAGCACACATGGGGGAGGGGCACGTGACTAGGCCACTAAAATGGCCCGCAGCCAACCTTGTCATATTTTCACGTCTTCATGATGCATAACTCTTGTTGCCACGGACACCTTCCTGCAAATACGCTTGAAGAAGTATGCGAATATTTGGAAATATCATTATTAGTCTCATAAATTTTGATAATTTTCATTATCACTTTCAGTGCTATTTGCAGAAAGGTAACTTAATCACAAAGGAATCATCAAATTAAATAAAAGAAAACAGAGAAGAAATCAAGTACAAAGATAGAATTTTCTTTACCACCGATATCACAGAAATTCTATCTCTCCGTACTTGCACATTCTTACACGAAAATCTCTCAACCTCCAACCTGATTGACAGTCCTCCCCATTGTAAGTGAATGGGCCTTCTGTCGAGAGCAACTTTTTTCATTATCTGCCGGGACGCAGTGGGTAATTTCTCCATCTGTATGCAGGTCTCACCCTCGGTCTGATGACCATACAGACATCACCAGCCCACAAATCTATCTAGGAGCATAATTGTTATCCTACTGGAATCAAATCTATCCAGGAGCATTAAAGTTATCCTGTCTAGATGAAACACAGAAAAAAAGATGACCGCACAGACATCACCAGCCCACAATTCTATCTAGGAGCATGAATGTTATCCTTCTGGAATCAAATCTATCCATTATTATTATTATTATTATTATTATTATTATTATTATTATTATTATTATTATTATTATTATCATTATCATTATTATCATTATTATATATTATCATTATTATCATTATTATTATTATCATTATTATTATTATCATTATTGTATATTATCATTATTATTATTATTATTATTATTATTATTATATGCGAGACGTCAAAAGTACATTGTGAAGAGTGTGTAGCAGATAGACATGAATGCAATGCAAACTGGTAGGCAATTTTGATAGTATATGTTTCGCCTTGTTGCATGCAAGTAGAAAGATATTGAAATATGTCACTAATGATTTATGCCACTGTGATACTTTGTGCATAAAATACTGTTTCAATATAATTCAGGTTGGATGCAGTTTCATTGTAACAACAAATATCCTCAGAGATGCATTTGATTATGAATGTTTTACTTTTGATTTTATCATGTCTATGTTTAACAATTGCAATCAATTTGCTTCTTGATCGATGACAAGTAAAATGTTTTCAAATGCTAATGATACTGAATACAATTATTTGTCACACACACGCACACACACACACACACACGCACATACATATCACAAGAAATATTGTTTTTAACTAGGAGAAATATAGTTGTTCACGAGGGATGGTCTATTCACTTTGCATAACTTCATTAAAAAAAATAAAATAAAAAAGTAAAAACTATCAGAAGTATTTATACACAACCCTCTTCGTTTTTATGATTCCTACGGCTTTCTTTTCTTACATCAGGACTGGAGCAAAAAAATTCTGGTACCTTTTCCTAACTCATGTCGCCCGTAAATTTGTTCCACAAAATCACCAACTTAGCTGAATGTCAACCCATGGCCCGGTCCAAATTGAACAAAAGAAAAAAAAAAAAAAAAAGAAAGAAAGAAAGAAAAAAAAAGAAAAGAAAAGAAACTGACTTTTTGTGAAACTTCAACCATACAGATAAATATTTATCTTGCAGAAATTTCTTGCGTAGCATTTGGGACGGCACCACCAACAAAATACAAACATGGCAGAGAGTCCGCTAAGCAGACAATAACACAAAAAGACATAATGAGAGAACAAACTTTGTTCTGATTACCTCACCTATCTGCATTTTTTCAAAAATATCTTGACCTAGCTGCACTTCTTCAATCCAAGGTGTATTTTGGGCGTGTTTTTGATGTATGGAGAGCTTTCTCATGGTAAGACCATCATCCACCCCCCCCCCACCCCACCCCCATATGAAGGTGATTAAATCCTGTAAAAATATAATTCAATATTGGGACATCCCAAGTGCCCCTACCCCTCTCCCAAGTAATGCTGACCCGGCCCCAAATTCATGTGTGTATATGTGATTGCCGCCATAGCAGAGGCAAGCTGTGTGTATAAGTATAGATACAGCATTCAAAATCCGTACAATCGGATAAAATAACAAACAAACAAAATTCAATGAAGCTTGGGCCGTTTAACAAATTTTTGTACACGCACTTGGGGGGGGGGGGGGGATATTACAGCACTACCTGGTATAGATTGATCAAAAGTAGGTGAACAGAAATATCTCCAGGTGATTTCAAAACAACTTTCACCAGTGAATGGCGAAACTGAATTTGACCCGATGAAGTTCTATTTGTCAAGTCTCTCTCTCTCTCTCTCTCTCTCTCTCTCTCTCTCTCTCTCTCTCTCCCCCCTCCCTCCCCCCGACCGAGGGAGTCTACCACCTTTACATCTCAAATTTTGAACTTAATGCATAGAGTGTGGCAAATGTTTCATCAAACCCAGTATGAACATTTATTATTGTCTTTAATAATCTCTGTATTAATGAATGACACCCACCCCCGCATGGGTTTCTTAAAAAAAAACAACAAACAAACAAACAAACAAACTATTTGGAGTTCTGCGTAAGATGTGCATGACATCACTGGGTCAACCTGTTATCTTGTTTGAGTGTGAATTAGTGACCCAAGGGGCGGGTTGGGGGAGGGAGACTTCAACTACTGTGATCATTTCTGGGGCACATGTAAACTCTGCTTCAATCCAGTTTAGAGGACTTTGCTTTCAGAATGTCAACTGTTGTCCTTCATCTAAATACATGTATTATACTTTTTTGTGATATTCGGAAATGTAAAGCAATCTTACCACTATATATAAGTTATCATAACTATTGTTACTACGAAAGCCCGAGGCGAGATATAATTGGGGCCTATTTTCCTCGGAAGGCTGTAAGTATACCTGCTATGCGCGCAAGTGAATAAAAATGGCGATTATGTTTATGAATACTTGCGTATATTAACCTTAGATTCCTTCAATTGTTACATTGAACCTTTGATCATATTATCCCACAACAGCTATTGGCTAATTCTATTGATTGTTGAAGTTCGAAATACGCACGCTCGATCTCAGCAACCACAGCAGTTGCTGACTTCCAGTTCAGCATTATGAACGATTATGTTAATAAAACTTCATTAACGCTTGCCTTTGAAAATTGGAAAATGTTGGTTGGTGGGCATTTTTAAAGTTGAAGATATCATGAAAGTATTATGGAGATATCAACAGAGGGAATTGTAGGTTCATGTGAAAAAAAAAAATCGGCAAGTGGAATGACTCGCGTTTACCGAAAGTATGTGTATCTAAAAATAGCTTGCTTTCGGTCGCTTTCTGTTGCTTTCGGTCCCTTTTGCTTCATTTCGGTTGTTTTCGGTAGCTTTCTGTTGCTTTCGGTAATTAGACGGACCCATGGTCAGATGACTGCTGCAAGTGGTATCCTTTTCAACACTGTGGTACTGTGTGTGGTGTGGGTACTTTGATTGGGATAAGCCTTTGCACCCTTAATAGGACTCTGTTCAATAAAATAAGTACACGCTGTTCGGAATTTATCACAGATCCAGAAGTTCGAAAAGTTGAATACCTTTCACAAATTTCATATTATTCAGATTACCTTAGGCATGTTTTAATTGAATGGGTGGTTAGTGGCCAGGTCACACTTGAATCAATTTACATGAAAAGGGCTGCTACAACCTGTGGAAAGGGCAATACATCACAACAAAGGTTATTTTTCAGTTCATCTAGTACAAGAAAAAACAAGAGGAGTACAGGGAGAATGATTTTACAGGGAGTAAAAACAGACCAAAATCTCCAAGGGTGAAGTACAACAGATTAAATCAGACTGAAACTGCTCAAAAAGTAAAATGTGAAGTGAATAGGTTTATTCAAGAGAATAATAGAGACACCACTCAGGGTAAAGGATGCAGTCCCAAGTTGATGACAAGGAATAAAGAAACTTCAACAAAAGCTATAACCAAAAACCTAAATTGCACTGATAATGCTGTGATCAAGCAAGAAAAAAATGCAAAGGCAAATTCGAAAGATCATGAAGTTCCAATGATTAATGCTATTT
This sequence comes from Hermodice carunculata, assembly GCA_964020975.1. Taxonomy (NCBI): domain Eukaryota; kingdom Metazoa; phylum Annelida; class Polychaeta; order Eunicida; family Amphinomidae; genus Hermodice; species Hermodice carunculata. Next base: position 57,130 of record CAXHWN010000230.1, on the reverse strand, counting down.
CAAAATTATTAAAACATGGTCCTTGGGTATCTTATGACCAGGACATTTCCAAATTGTGCATAGAGTTCACTCTTATCAATGGGGGAAAGGGTTATAGATATATCCCATGTTCCTCCCATGGGAAGGCTGATAGCAATGCAATGAATGAAGTAAAATGTGTACTCAATAGTGAAGAAACAGCAAAATGGTTACAATCTAAAATGAACAAAAATCCAAACCCCAAGAAAAGTTCTCAATCAAGTGCGTCAAATGCATCACAACACCACATACAGAACAGTAATGTACCTTTATCAGCAGTGAGTGAAGATTCTAAGCACGTCCAAACAGGCACAGATACTAGTGGTCAGAATGATGATCTTTCCAATGATGTTTGTGGTCAAATATCACAAGATGGTTTGTCACTTATAGAACCCAAAACACAAGATGGTTTGTCACTTATAGAACCCAAAAATGTGACTGATTGTGAACTTAAACTTGATTCTGACAAATTGCTTGCCAAGAGACCTGTGTTTAAAAAGAAATCACCTTATGTTCAGGTTGAATTCCATTTAGTGGGTGGGATATGAAAGTTTACCGCAAGTTTCAAAATCTTCTGATCATTTAGAAAACAGTCACAATGAACCTGTAGAGAAAAATGAAGTCTATGTTGAAGGCTTGGATAGCATGATGGTGGGAAGTCAAGAAGACAAACTGCCAGATTTAGATTCTTTTTCTGTGGAACGGGAAGCAGTAAATAAAAATACTGACCCTTCAGTTGGACATGATGATAAAATCATGAAACCAAGTAGAAAACGAAAAAGGAAGACTGAAATCAGAACCGACAAACCAAATAAAAAAGCTAGAAACACAACAGCTGAAAATGACAACCTGAATAAAAAAGATATAAAGAAAACAAAAGAAAACAAGAAACCATGTAAAAATGCTAAGAAATTTTTTGAGGTAGGGAGTAGGGTTTGTGTCGAGTGCATTAGAAGTGGTGAAAATAATCCATTTTGCTGTAATTCACAGACAGAAATAGATAAACATGTTAATAGTGTACATAATGTTGGAATTGAGTGTGGTTTATGCTTTGCAGAAACTGGCAAATTTACTAGATTTTCAAGTGAACAGGCATTTTCAGATCATTCTCTCATTCATTTATCATATCCATGTCCAGCTTGCAAGTTAGAATGCAAAGATGAGCCAGGTTACCCACCTAGTATAGGGTGTGATGCCTGTGACTTTTGGTATCATTTTCATTGTGTCAACTTAGAGACAGCACCACCAGAGAAACAAAAATGGTATTGTTTCACATGCAACAAGAAGACATCAAAGTGTCAAAGTGACTAGTGTCTTTCTGCTCAGTACATGTTTGTGGATAAATACTGCAAGTGTCTGTTAATGGTGATTCATGCTTATGTAACTCTCTTCATTTGTGAATATTTGATCTGTTTGAATTGAGTCAGTGACAACAGTATTTTTGAATTTGGTGTTGTAAGTTGTGATCTGGTAAGATTCCTGTGGATCATATATTTCAGTGAATTGAGAACCATGCAGTTTAAATGACATTGAAATAGTATGTCATACTGTTATGTAACTCTCTTCATTTGTGAATATTTGATCTGTTTGAATTGAGTCAGTGACAACAGTATTTTTGAATTTTTGATCTGTTTGAATTGAGTCAGAATTTCATTTTATTACGTATCATATTCATGTATATTAAGTGTTATCTGAAACATACATTGATTTAAATGACATTTAATATTATTTACATATTAATAGATTTCAAGGAATTTTTCTTTACTGGTTTTAACATTTCCTTTTGTTTGCAATGTTTTATGCAATAGCACTAATAACGCTTATTTTCAAAATTGATTTGGTGCATTCTCAAACTTATCACTTATTTTGAAGAAACGTTCTTTGGTGCATTCTGTAACCTATCCAGAGTCATTTTAAAGACTATTTTTGTTCAATTGGTCGACCTGCACCTTCATTTTTCCTATTATTTTATTTTTTCAGTAAGTTTTGTCTAAATTTTTGTTTGAAGACTTCTGCAAGACATGTTATCTCCCTTTCCGTCTTCCAAAAGTGTCACACCCGTGACATCACGAGTGGGCAACCCAACCATCGGCCGTTTCCGTGAACCTGCCTCTTTCACCCAATAGAGAACCATCACCCAATGACATTTGGCACGAAAAAATATACGCGTGGTATCTGAGTACGATGATTGACAAAACTGAAACTTTAAAGTTATTTTGAGACCTGCCCTTTAATGGCATGTGAAGTACCGAAGCACAAAAGTTCTACCATTTAATATTTACAACTTTGGAAGGCACACAGACAGATTTGCTTTGAAGCAAATCTTCCTTTCTAGTTTCTTTCTTTCTTTCTTTCCAGGCAAATTTGTCCGACATTTCATTTGAAAAGTAGAGCACGTAGAAACTCCAAACTTGGCACAATTATACTTCTATAGATAAAGTCTGGCCTTTTTATAATGAGGGGTCATGCTTTTCAAAATTATGCAAATGAGGGCTAATTAAAGTTTAAATGTTCAATATCTTATATACTATACAGTCCATTCCACCTAACCTTGAGCTCTGGGGGCCATCTCATTAGTTGTGACCACAGTGTTGGTGGGCCAAACAGCCTATCACTGACCTCTTTGCCCTGCCTCTCAACCCGGCTGCTATAATTAGTGGTGTTTGTAAACAAGTCCACATCGGTGCTGCTGAAGACATTTATATGGGTTTTATTTTCACCTTTGTAGCATCAAATAATTGGATTTTATACAAAATAATCCGGCTTAAGGGACACCATTTTACTGTGGAGCTGGCCCTGCTATGTGTCTGCCACCCCACCAAACACACATGACCAGTGACAGTGAATGATTGGTACCAAACGGCCAGCTTATTCCAAAGTCCTGGCAAGTGTAACCACATCAAAATAAACCCTACCCTTTCTTCCTCAAGTTTATGTGTATTTCACTACCCCCAATAGATTTCATTCATCATCCAGAGCCTTTATCAACATCGTAAGACCTGTGGGACATTTTTACAGGGTTGTCACATCTCAATTAAACTGCAAACAAGCCATAATCGTGGTATATATTTTACAAGATGTGACATCAAAATGACCCTTTGAAAATGCGGCATCCCTTGACTCATTCAGGACAGAAGTCTTCATTTACTGTCAGTAAAATTTGTATCAAAGGGATATACTGAGTATTCTTATCTTTTGAATGAGGGGGTTCTGATTTGAAATTTCTGACAATCATAATAGAATATAATATCTGCTCATGATTTGTGATATTCTGACCTTTTTTATTTGCTTCACACATTGTATTAGCAATGCAAATTTGAAAGAATTAGCAAAGAGCATATCCTTTGGGTACATCACTGAATGAGTTAATTTTGTCATATAAACACTGGCTGCATTGATTGAATTGCTATGTCTGTTTGGTAATTTAATTAAAGTGTGTGTGTCAGCACACACTTTTCTGTTTTTCTAGGAATTCTTTATTTCTTTCTTCTTTCTTTCTTTCTTTCTTTCTTTCTTTAAAGTGTGTGTGTCAGCACACACTTTTCTGTTTTTCTAGGAATTCTTTATTAAAGTGTGTGTGTCAACGCACACTTTACTGTTTTTCTAGGAATTCTTTATTTCTTTCTTTCTTTCTGTCTTTCTTTCTTTCTTTCTTTCTTTCTTTACCGGCAAATTTGTCCGACATTTCATTTGAAAAGTATTACATATAGCAGGCGCGGATTTAGGGGGGGAGAGCCAGGAGCGCCCGCTCCCCCCCCCCCCCCCCCCCCCGCCCCTAAAAAAAAAATCTGGCGCCTCCAAAAATTGTTGGTCATCTCCGGTCACACGAGAAAGTATAGGGGGGTTACCCATTACATCTTTGGTCCGAGCTTTCCAAATCACCAAATTTCAAAGACACAGAGGTCATTAATCAACGTGATGTCAAAGATCCTCAGGCTGACAGGCACAAAAACAACTAGAAAAGATTTGCTTCAAAGCAAATCTGTCTGTGTGCCTTCAAAAGTTGTAAATATTAAATGCTACAACTTTTATCCTATGGTACTTCACATCACTTTTAGCCTATGCCTGGATGCAAATTTCAGTCCAAATGACCTTGACCTTGACCTTTGACCTTTACAGGTCACATGTAAATTGCACAGTGTTACAATACCCACAATTTTAAGCCCAACATGAACCAAATCGGATGAAAATTGACCAAGTTTTGACAAGATGAAACTTTCAAAGGGCCAAATGAGCTTGACCTTTGCCCTTTTGAGGTTACATGTTCTTATAAAAACGTACAGTGTTGCAATACCTACAATTTGAGTCTAAGATGATTAGAATTGGATGGAAATTGGCCAAGTTATGGCTGGACGAAACTTTCAAAGGTCGAAATGACCTTGACCTTTGACATTTAAAGGTGACGTGTAAGTTTCAAAAATGTGCAGTGGACAATAGCTACAACTTGAGCCCAACATGATCAAAATTGGATAAAAATTGACCAAGTTATGGCAAGAAGAAAGCAACCATTGAAAGTGGCCTCTGACCTTGAAATGACCTTTGACCTTGCAATGACCTCTACCTGAAGTGAACCTTGACCTCAAAAATGACATTTTGGCTTAAAATTGACCTTTGACCTTGTAAAGACCTTTGACCTTGACATTTGTGATGACCTTTACCTTGCTATGATCGAATTCCTATACACTCGGAACCACATCTACTATTGTACATAAGATATTGAAGATTTAAAACTTTAAATAGCCCTCATTTGCATAATTTTGAAAACCATGACCTCTCATTATAAAAAGGCTAGACTTCATCCATAGAAGTATAATTGTGCCAAGTTTGGAGTTTCTACGTGTAATACTTTTCAAATGAAATGTCGGACAAATTTGCCTGTAAAGAAAGAAAGAAGAAAGGAAAGAAAGAAAGAAAGAAAGAAAGAAAGAATTCCTAGAAAGACAGTATGTCTGTGCTGGCACACAGACATAAATACTGCAGCGCCCTCCGTCGGGTGCAGGAAGACTGCTTCCCAACGTGAATGCATAAGCCAGAGTAGCGAATCACAAGGAGCCAGGCTATTTTATTTCCCGCCATGCATTGTAAATTTCCGGTTTGACGTCATAAGTTCGGGAATGTTTGCCATTTAAACTTGGGAATTTACATGTGCGTCCAATAAATAGATAGAGAGACATTATTTCTTACAACTGTTTTGACTGTTTTTGGAGATAAGTAACTAAATGAAGCAGCAAACAGAACTGCACGATGGATATACGTATCTGCAGTTTGTATTGGTTCTTTCAGCAGAGTTACCTCACTCTAGTTTCCTCTGATAAGCAAGGCGATAGATAAATGATTTCATGACTACTAAGTATTACTTTTGCTGCTGACTGAAGATTTATACTTTTTACACATTTGTGAATTCAAAAAGCACATATGTTTTTCTAAAACTTGTGATATTGGAGACATTCCTCTGAGAGGAATTAGTTTAATTTGTTCATGGTTAATCATATCCTGTATTGTGGATTTGTAGCATTTATACTTTTTACACATTTGTGAATTCAAAAAGCACATATGTTTTTCTAAAACTTGTGATATTGGAGACACACAAGGTTGAGTAGTTACCCGCTGAAGACCCTTTAATTTATTTGGGCTGATACAGCCTATGTCAAAATTTTACAGAGGAACGTGTGCAATATAGACAATAGTAATTCCATATGTATACAGGTTAGACAGGGACAGGTTAGCTTATGGAGAGTAAAGAGTTCGAACTGCGGAATAGGATATTGACTACTAGGAAGTGGTTCTGGGCAAAAAGACACAAATACAATAGTAATATATTTTGACTTCCTTGGAACAATTGGAGTAATTTTTCAGAGACTTAGTTTTATAGTTAGTTAATGATTAGAAGTATTTAGATGTATCTTCAGTGGTACTGACTGAATGTGATAAGTGATTTGTAAATCCTCATCCACATTGTGGATTTGTCTCTTACTCAGTGCAACTCGGACTATTCTGATTTCAGACAGATCATTTTAAATATTAAGTGATCGGATGGTGCTGATTGACAATTTGTACTGAGATTATGTATTATATTTACTTTAGCTGATTTGTGAAATCAAGCTCTAAAACATATATTGTGGCATTATGAATACAGTTCAAAACATTCCTCTAATTTTGTAGTTTTATTAGTTATTTGATTTATTGCTTTTTTGTCATTCAAGTAGTTGTGTGGTGCTGCCTAAATTGTGATCTATTTGTAAAATTATTCCAGTGTACACCTGCAGGCTTCAATGTTTTATAGTTACACATGTTCATAAATGTTGGTCACTTCATGTGTCCTCCTTATTTATTATGGACTCAAATTCATTTGACAAGTGTCACATAACATTCAAATATATTACCATGGTAACTACACATAGTTTCCTGTTCTGGAGAACTTGTGAACTCCAATGACAATTGAACAGCAGATGGAAGCTTTGGAAAATAAAACCCTTTGTAATGGTTATCAAAGTTTTATTATGGGACACTGACATCCCAAATGAAGATAAACCAGACATCATATCTCTTACAGTGGTCGCCTGTATAAGGCCCCTCTCACCAGAGGCCACTTCTCTTGAAAAGTCACCATTCTTATGCAGAAAGTGTAACATTTTGTTATATATATTCCCCCTCCAGAAGGGGCCACCCCTCTTACAAGGCCACTTTTAGGCTGCATTTTGGGTGCCTTGTAAGAGGGGAGCCACTGTATTTTATTGACAGAAAAAAAAAGCAGTTTATGCCCCTTTAAATGCATTAAAACCTTGGAGCTTCCGGGGGCTCCGCCCTGGACCCGATGGAAGCTTTGGAAAAGAAAACCCTTTGTAATGGTTATCAAAGTTTTATTATGGGACACTGACATCCCAAATGAAGATAAAGCTGACATCATATCTCTTACAGTGGTCGCCTGTATAAAGCCCCTCTCACCAGAGGCCACTCCTCTTGAAAAGTCACCATTCTTATGCAGAAAGTGTAATATTTTGTTATATATATTCCCCCTCTAGATGGGGTCAACTCTCTTATAAGGCCACTTTTAGGCTGCATTTTGGGTGCTTTGTAAGAGGGGAGCCACTGTATTTTATTGACAGAAAAAAGCAGTTACACATGTTCAAAACCCTGGAGCTTCGGGGGGCTCGGCCCCCCTTAACCCCCCCGCCAGGGCTCTGCCCTGGACCCGCCGGGGGCCTGGGTGGTCCCCAGACCCCCAGCCATACTTGCTATGTTCAGCTCCCCCCCTTGACAAATCCTGGATCCGCACCTGTGTAGAAACTCCAAACTTGGCACAATTATACTTCTATGGATAAAGTCTGGCCTTTTTATAATGAGAGGTCATGCTTTTGAAAATTATGCAAATGAGGGCTAATTAAAGTTTTAAATCTTCGATATCTTATATACTATAGTAGATGTGGTCCCGAGTGTATAGGAGTTCGATCATAGCAAGGTAAAAGGTCATCTCAAATGTCAAGGTCATGTCAAGGTCAAAGGTCAATTTTAAGCCAAAATGTCATTTTTGAGGTCAAGGTTCACTTCAGGCAGAGGTCATCTGAAGGTCAAAGGTCATTGCAAGGTCAAAGGCCACTTTCGGTGCTGGCTTTCTTCTAGCCATAACTTGGTCAATTTTTTTCCAATTTTCATCATGTTGGGCTCAAATTGTAGCTATTGTAACCTTGCAAATTTTTTAAATGTACATGTGACCTCTAGAGTTCAAAGGTCAAGGTCATTTGGACCTTTGAAAGTTTCATCCAATCATAAAGTGGCCAATATCCATCCAGTTTTCATCATGTTTGACTCAAATTGTAGGTATTGCTACACTGGACATTTTTATAAGAACATGTAACCTCAAAAAGGCAAAGGTCAAGGTCATTTGGCCCTTTGAAAGTTTCATCTTGCCATAACTTGGTCAATTTTACTCCGATTTGGTTCATGTCCAGCTCAAATTGTGGGTATTGTAACACGGTGCAATTTACATGTGACCTGTAAAGGTCAAAGGGCAAATGTCAAGGTCATTTGGACTTTGAAATTTGCATGCAGCCACAAGCTTAATGGAATGTGAAGTACCAAAGGACAAAAGTTGTAGCATATCATATTTACAACCTTTGAAGGCACTCAGACAGATTAAAAAAAAAATCTTCTCCAGTTTCTTTCTTTCTTTCTTTCTTCTTTACCAGCAAATTTGTCCGACACTTTTCTCAGACATTATTATACATAGAAACTCCAAACTTGGCATGATTGTACCTCCATACAAGGAGTTTGGCCGTTTTCTACACAGAAATGAAGATGTTTAAAATTATGCAAATTAGGGACATTTGAAATTTTAAATCTTGAATAACTTCAAAGCTATAATAGATAGAGATGCCATTCCAACTTCTATTCCTGTGTTATGGAATAGTTGTACATTGCCATACTAATATGCTTTGAAGACACACACACTGATTTGCTATGCAGCAAATCATCTTTCCTAGTTCTTTCTTTCTTTCTTTCTTTCTTTACAGGCAAATTTGTCCGACATTTCATTTGAAAAGTATAACACGTTGAAACTCCAAACTTGGCACAATTATACTTCTATAGATAAAGTCTGGCCTTTTTATAATGAGAGGTCATGTTTTTCAAAATTATGCAACTGAGGGCTAGTTAAAGTTTTAAATCCTCAATGTGTTATATAGTATACAGTCCATTCCACCTAACTTGGGCTCTGGGGGCCGTCTCATTAGTTGTGACCACAGTGCCGGCGGCCAAACAGCCTAGCACTGACCTCTTTGCCCTGCCACTCAACCCGGCTGCTGTAATTAGTGGTGTTTATAAACAGGTTCACATGGGTGCTGCTGTAGACATTTATATGGGTTTTATTTTCACTTTTGTAGCCTCAAATAATTGGATTTTATACAAAATTATCCGGCTAAAGGGACACCATTTTACTGTGGAGCTGGCCCTGCTATGTGTCTGCCACCCCACCAAAACACACATGACCAGTGACAGTGAATGATTGGTATCAAATGGCCAGCTTATTCCAAAGTCCTGGCAAGTGTAACCACATCAAAATAAACCCTACCCTTTCCTCTTAAGTTTATATGTATTTTATTACCCCCAATAGATTTCACTCATTATCTGGAGCCTTTATCAACATTGTAAGACCATTGGGATATTTTTTACAGGGGTGTAACATCTCAATTAAACTGCAAACAAGCCATAATCCTGATAATATTATATATTTTACAAGATGTTACATCAAAATGACCCTTTGAAAATGCGCCATCCCTTGACTCATTCAGGAAGTGAAGTACCAAAGGATAAAAGTTGTACCATTTAATATTAACAACTTTTGAAGGCACGCAGACAGATTTGCTTTGAAGCAAATCTTCTTTTCTAGTTGCTTTTTTTTTCTTGGACACACTGTAATTTAACAGTTTTTGGTTGTCACAGTCTCTTTTGTAAGATACTCTCCCCTTTGATTTTTTATGTCTGTGCAGCCATTCTAAAGTGTGTCTTCTTTCGCGTATTGCCTGCTTGTACTTGATGCTACCTGTATACTTTTTATTATATTCAAACTGAGTGGTAATACTTCTCATTATGTCTGTGTGACAACACAGACATACTGTTTTTCTAGGAATTCTTTCTTTCTTCTTTCTTTCTTTCTTTCTTTCTTTCTTTCTTTCTTTCTTTCTTTCTTTACAGGCAAATTTGTCCGACATTTCATTTAAAAAGTATCATACATAGAAACTCCAAACTTGGCATGATTATACTTCCATGCATGAAGCCTGAACTTTTTGTAAAGAGGTTCAATGGTTTTGAAAATTATGCAAATTAGGGCCATTTGAAAATTTAAATCTTCAATATCTCCAAAAATATTATAGGTACAGGTAATTAATCCAACTTCGATTTATACATATTTTAATTATCATGGTTCTCCTGTATTTGTCTGCAGTTTGGATGCAGCCAAATGTTTTGATTCCATCTGGCATGACGGTCTTTTTCATAAGCTTTGGTCGCACATAGAAGTAAACAAATGGGTATACATTGTTCAATGGTATCGGAGTCTAAAAGCTATTGTTAAGTGGAATAGCGAATACAGTCAACCTTTCCCGGTTACGATTGGTACCCGACAGGGCAGTATCTTATCACCCAAGTTATTTAACATTTTTATTAATGACTTATTATTAAACCTGCGATCATCTAATTTCGGTTTAAAGATTGAGAAGGACATACATAATTGCTTCGCTTATGCGGATGATGTTACTTTGTTTGCGTCCACTGCTGTTCAGTTACAGTCACTTATTGATATTTGCTACGAGTACGCCACTAGCTGGCGCTTTAAGTTCAATATTAGGAAGTCTGTTTGCATGATAGCTGGTAGAAGCTATCATGCGGGCAGATTTCTTAATGAGCCTGTATGGCATCTTGGGGATGTCTTTTTGTCTAATGTAAAAGAAATCGAATTACTCGGTGTAACTTTTTCAAATAATCTTAAAACAGATAAACATGTAGCTAAACGAATGTCCACAGCACGATGTGCTACATATAGATACTCCGGCTCAGGCGTATGTTACCCAGGTTTATCCTCTCTGGTGAAGGCACATATCTGGAATACTGTTGGTGTGCCTTCTCTTACTTATGGTCTAGGTTGTGTTCATTTGAACAAATCAAATCTGAAATCCATTGAATCGACACAAAGTTCTATTATAAAATCCTTAGTTGGTTTAAGTAAACGATCTCGCTCAACTTGTTTATTAGCCGCTTTAGATGTACCTAAGGTAAATGACATAATAGCTCATTATACTCTGTCTTTGTTTAAAGGGATATTAAATGTGCCGTCACCAGCCAGAGACCTGTCTATTTTTCTGCTTTCTCAGCAACTTGTACAGGGAAAAACTGTCATGGGAACCCTGGTTGATCGCGTGGCGGAACTAGGTATCTCCCCTCTCAACGTTGCTCTCGGCGGTGTCCGCACTCGACTTCTCGCCAACTCTAGGGAGCAGCCTAGTGCGGGGGCGTCGATTCGTTGCGATACCTCCTTTCTCATAATGATTACAATAATCCTTACGGTGCTCCGCGTAAATTAATTCAGCTTTTAACCAAATCTTAATGACTTCTGTCACTGATCTTTTAAAGTTTCTCATTATTAGCCATCTTGGGCCCCCATGCGGCGGGGCGGCTGGCCAGATGCGCCTGCTAATGCAGGTTCGTCGGGTCGGCCGGCCTGCGGCTGGGAGGACCAGTGTTCCTACCGCATACATAACTGCTTGGTCTTCCGTTTGTAATTGTATGTATTATATCATTTGACTCTGTGTAGGTTATGACTTTTGTGTGTGTGTGTGTGTGTGTGTGTGTGTGTGTGTGTGATAATGTGCTATATTTGAGATTGTATATACGTCCTATATCATCTGATATTGTAATCTTCTGTACTTTTACTGATGTGACGGTGGTGTATTTATATGTATTTCTTCGTGTATTCGGAAGGAAATAAAATTATTATTATTATTATTATTATGTTGGTAACACTGCACATTTTTGTAATTTACATGTGACCTCTAAAGGTCAATGTCATTTTCACATTTGAAATTTTCATCTAGCCATAACTTGGTCAATTTTCATCAAATTTTAACCATGTTGGACCCTACCTGTAGGTATTCCAACACTGCATATTTTTGTAATTTACATGCAATGCCTAAAGATCAAAGGTCAAGCTCATTCAGGCCTTTTTAGCTCAGCTGACTTGTCAGTCAGCTGAGCTTATCTTATGGTCCTCCGTCCGTCCGTCCGTCGTCCGTCAACAATTTACATTTTCGACTTCTTCTCCGAAACCGTCAGCCAGATCCACTTCAAACTTGGTTGGTATGTGCCTTGGGTAGGTGTCTACAAAGTTTGTTCAAATGGTCACGGTCCATTGATTTTTGGATTTTTAATGAATTTTTTTGTTCTTTTTTGGGCAAATCTAAAAAAATCGTTTTCTCTGAAACCGCTCACCCAATTACTTTGATATCACACAGAAACACTCCCTGGGACACCTAGTTGTTAATTTGTTCACCAGGTGGCGCTGCAATTTTTTTCTATTTTTTTTATGAATTTTTGTGTGTTCTAGCTATTTTCGACTTCTTCTCCAGAACCGTCACTCAGATTAAACTGAAACATGGTGGATATGTTTCTTGTAGAAAGGTCAAACAAAATTGTTCACTATGTGGGAATGCTGCAGATTCCTGATTTTTAACGATTTTTTCAATTTGGGTACTTATCGGTTAATGCAGCTTTCCTATTGCTTACTATGGAAGTCAATGAGCATTCTAATGCTAATTCACATTTTCGACTTCTTCTCCAAAACTGTCATCCAGATTTACTTCAAACTTTGTGGGGATGTACCTTGGGTGGGTGTCTACCAAGTTTGTTCCAATGGTCATGTTCCAATGGTCATGTTCCAACGAATTTTTTTTTTTATGATTTTTTTTTTCAAAAATCTTTACAAAAGTTTTAACATGGGAATTTCTTGTAATGGTTATAACTTAAATAATTTTGGCCAGATTTACTTCAAACTAGGTGGGGATGTGCCTTGGTAGGATCTCTACCAAGTTTGTTCAATTGGTCAAGCTCTATTGATTTTTGGAATTTTTTTGGTTTTTTGGCGGCAACCCTTAAAAACTCTTCACCTCTGAAACTGCTCACCCAATTGTTTTGATATCGTTCATAGACACTCCCAGGGACACATAGTTCCCAATTTGTTCACCAGGTGGCACTGCAATTTTTTGTATTTATTTTTTTTATGAATTTTTTATATGGTTTTGTTATTACCTCAGCTGTCTTGTCAGTCAGCCGAGGTTTTTTGAGGGGCCTTCATCCGTAGTCCGTCTGTCGTCCGTCCGTCCGTCGTCCGTCGTCCACAATTCACATTTTCGACTTCTTCTCCAAAACCGTCAGCCAGATTCACTTTAAACTTGGTGGAGATGTGCCTTGGGTAGGTCTCTACCAAGTTTGTTCAATTGGTCACGGTCCAGTGATTTTTGGATTTTTAATGAATTTTTTTGTTCTTTTTTGGATAAATCTTAAAAAAGCTTCTGCTCCGAAACCGCTTACCCAATTGCTTTGATATCACACAGGAACACTCCCTGGGACTCCTAGTTCTTAATTTGTTCACCAGATGGCGCTGCAATTTTTTCCTAATTTTTTATGAATTTTTGTGTGTTCTAGCTATTTTCGACTTCTTCTCCAGGATCGTCACTCAGATCAAGCTGAAACATGGTGGATATGTTCCTTGTAGAAGGGTCAAACAAAGTTGTTCACTATGTGGGAATGCTGCGGATTCCTGATTTTTAACGATTTTTTCAATTCGGGTACTTGTCGGTCAATGCAGCTTTCCTATTGATTACTATGGAAGTCAATGGGCATTCTAATGCTAATTCACATATTCGACTTCTCCTAAACCGTCATGCAGATTAACTTCAAACTGGGTGGCAATGTACCTTGGGTGGGTGTCTACCAGGTTTGTTCCAATGAATTTGGATTTTTTTATGATTTTTTTTTCAAAAATCTTTACAAAAGTTTTAATAGGAAAGTTTAACATGGGAATTTCTTGTAATGGTCATTACTTTAATAATATTGACCAGATTTACTTCAAACTAGGTGGGTATGTGCCTTGGGTGGATCTCTACCAAGTGTGCTCAAATGGTCATGCTCTATTGATTTTTGGATTTTTTATGAATTTGTTTGTTCTTTTTTGTGACAAACCTTCAAAATTCTTCTCCTCTGAAACTGCTCACCCAATTGCTTTGATATCGTACATAGACACTCCCGGGGACACCTAGTTCCCAATTTGTTCACCAGGTGGCACTGCAATTTTTTTATGAATTTTTTGTATGGTTTGCTATTTTTCATTTGTTTTCAGAACGGTCCCTCAGATTAAGCTGAAATGTGATGGATATGTTGTTGTGGAAGGGTCAAACAGTTGGTTACTAGGTGGCACTGCTTTGGATTCCTGATTTTTAAGGATTTTCAATTACGGTACTTACCAGTCAGTGGAGCTTTCCTATTGATTACTATGTAAATCAATGGGCATTCTAATGCTAATTCACAGGACAACTGACACAAAATTCACTGTTTACTTGATAACTCGAGATCTGTTTTGAGTTAGCTACACATGTTAATTATTCTGTATGAAGGTCATGCTGAGACAGTACATGAATGACCTTGACCTCGTTTGTGGGGTCACAGTGCAACATACATGAATTTTGCTCTGCATTATAACTTGAGAACTACTTGAACTTTGATGTTGCACATGTAAGTGTTCTTCTATAAAGTTCAGACTTGCTCAGAACATGGTGTCCTTGCTCCTTTCCCAAGTTCATAGAGCTGCAAGCTAAAGTGTGATGAATGTCAAGATCAGCTGAGGCACGGGCTGTTCACACAGCCCTCTTGTTTTTCACTTGTTCTCGGAACCGTCACTCAGATTAAAGTGAAATGTAATGGATATGTTCTTGTGGAAGGGTCAAACAAAGTTGTTTACTGGGTGGCACTGCTTTAGATTCCTGATTTTTAAGTATTTTCAACTCGGGTACTTATCGATCAATGCAGCTTTCCTCTTGATTACTATGTAAGTCAGTGGACATTCTAGTGCTAATTCACAGGACAACTGACACAAAATTTACTGTTTACTTGATAACTTGAGATCTGTTTTGAGTTAGTACTGTGATGCTGCACATGTTAATGTTTTTGTATGAAGGTCATGCTCACACAGTACATGAATGACTTTGACCTCGTTTCTGGGGTCACAGTGCAACATACATGAATTTTACTCTTCATTATAACTTAAGAGCTACTTGAACCTTGATGTTGCACATGTTAGTGTTCTTTTATAATGGTCAGACTTACTCAGAACATGGGTGACCTTGATCCTTTTCAAAGTTCATAGATCTGCAAGTGTGATGAATGTCAAGATCAGCTGAGCATGGGCTGTTCACACAGCCCTCTTGTTTCAAATCTAGCCATAAGCGTAATGGAATGTGAAGTACCAAAGGCTTTGAAGATTGTATCAGTCAAGATTCTGGGGCCTGCTTTGGTAATTGATACGTTTAGCCCAGATAAGAGAGCCTGGGTTTGATATCAGGCTACGGGAAGCATGCTAGTCTGTATGTGTGCCCCTGAGAAGCAGACAGAATGCCGTGTGTGACTGCTTCTGCCATGTTTACACAAGACAGACAAGACTTAACTTAGAAAATTGGAACAACACATAATTAATTAATAGGGTCAGACATGACAGATTCAACTGAAAGCCACAGGAAGCTGTAGTTTTCCTTGCAGTGAGGTTGCAAGGTTAGGACAAGCCACAGACAGCCAGGTCAGTGTTCAATGTAAACAAAGCATGCACAAATATGAATAGACTGACGTCTACAAGTTGTATCATGCTTAGAAGACTACTTGGTTTATGAGAATGAAATGGAAAGAATGATCACATAGTCTATGGTAGTTTATATATCATTACATACTATCAAAAATATTGTCTTTCTTTCTGTCCTTTTTAAAGTGTGTGTGTCAGCACACACTTTTCTGTTTTTCTAGGAATTCTTTATTAAAGTGTGTGTGTCAACGCACACTTTTCTGTTTTTCTAGGAATTCTTTATTTCTTTCTTTCTTTCTTTCTTTCTTTACCGGCAAATTTGTCCGACATTTCATTTGAAAAGTATTACATGTAGAAACTCCAAACTTTGCACAATTATACTTCTATGAATAAAGTCTGGCCTTTTTATAATGAGAGGTCATGCTTTTCAAAAGTATGCAAATGAGGGCTAATTAAAGTTTTAAATCTTCAATATCTTATATACTATAGTAGATGTGATTCCGAGTGTATAGGAGCTCGATCATAGCAAGGTAAAGGTCATCTCAAATGTCAAAGTCATGTCAAGGTCAAAGGTCATGTCAAGGTCAAAGTTCAATTTAAAGCCAAAATGTCATTTTTGAGGTCAAGGTTCACTTCAGGTAGAGGTCATCTCAAGGTGAAAGGTCATTTCAAGGTTAAAGGCCACTTTCCTTGGTGGCCTTCTTCTAGCCACAACTTGGTCAATTTTTATCTAATTTTGATCATGTTGGGCTCAAATTGTAGCTATTCTAACCCTGCATATTTTAAAATTTATGTGAGACCTCTAAAGGTCAAAGGTCAAGGTCATTTGAACCTTTGAAAGTTTCATCCAGTCACAACTTAGCTATTTTCCATCCAATCCTAATCATGTTAGACTCAAATTGTAGGTATTGCAACACTGCACATTTTTATAAGAACACGTGACCTCGAAAGGGCAAAGGTCAAGGTCATTTGGCCCTTTGAAACCTTCATCTTGCCATAACTTGGTAAATTTTCATCCGATTTGGTTCATGTTCATGTCAGTTTAACTTCTACTAGGGGGTTCCTGACCATTGCGCATGTAATGAATCTAAAACAAAAGTCGTAACAATTTGAATTATGCTCAATAGCACCATTAGAAATTTTAGATCTTGAATAACTTCAAAGCTGTAATAGATAGAGATGCCATTCCAACTTTTACTCCTGTGTTATGGAATAGTTGTACATTGCCATACCAATATGCTTTGAAGACACACACACTGATTTGCTATGCAGCAAATCATTTCTTTCTTTCTTCTTTCTTTCTTTCTTTCTTTCTTTCTTTCTTTCTTTCTTTCTTTACCGGCAAATTTGTCCGACATTTCATTTGAAAAGTATTACATGTAGAAACTCCAAACTTTGCACAATTATAATTCTAAGGATAAAGTCTGGCCTTTTTATAATGAGAGGTCATGCTTTTCAAAATAATGCAAATGAGGGCTAATTAAAGTTTTAAATCTTCAATATGTTATATAGCTGTGGAGCTGGCCCTGCTATGTGTCTGCCACCCCACCAAACACACATGACCAGTGACAGTGAATGATTGATATCAAATGGCCAGCGTATTCCAAAGTCCTGGCAAGTGTAACCACATCAAAATAAACCCTACCCTTTCCTCCTGAAGTTTATGTGTATTTTATTACCCCCAATAGATTTCACTCATAATCCACAGCCTTTATCAACATCGTAAGACCTGTGGGACATTTTAACAGGGGTGTCACAACTCAATTAAACTGCAAACAAGCCATAATCCTGGTATACATTTTACAAGATGTGATATCAAAATGACCCTTTGAAAATGCGGCATGCCTTGACTCATTCAGGACAGAAGTCTTCATTTACTGTCAGTAAAATTTGTATCAAAGGGATATACTGAGTATTCTTATCTTTTAAATTTGGGGTTCTGATTTAAAATTCCTGACAATCATAATAGAATATAATATGTGCTCATGATTTGTGATATTCTGACCTTTTTTATTTGTTTCACACATTGTATTAGCAGTGCAAATTTGAAAGAATAAGCAAAGAGCATATCCTTTGGGTTCATCACTGAATGAGTTAATTTTGTCATATAAACATTGGCTGCATTGATTGAATGGCTATGTCTGTTTGGTAATTTCATTGTAAGTTAATGTTTTCTTTTTGGACACCAGTCAGTTCAGTGGCTCTTAAAGAAAACATTTTAGGCTAAATTATTTATATATAATTACACAGTCCAGGAAATGCTCAAGATCCCTGCTCATGCATTCTATCATTAAAGTGTGTGTGTGTGTCAACACACACTTTTCTTCCTTACTTTCTTTCTTTCTTTCTTTCTTTCTTTCTTTCTTTCTTTCTTTCTGACTGAATTTGAAATTTTCAATCTTGAATATCTTCAACAGTATAATAGAGATGTCATTCCAACTTCCACTAGGGGGTTGTTGACCATTGGCACCTATAATCACCTAATGAATTAAAAATAAAAATGTAGCAATTTAAATTGCTAAATAGCACCATTAGAAATTTTAAATCTTGAATTACTTCAAAAATATTATTGGTAAAGATACAATTCCAACTTCTACTCCTGTTTTATGGAATAGTTGTACATTGCCATACCAATATGCTTTGAAGACACACACACTGATTTGCTATGCAGCAAATCATCTTTGCTAGATTTGTTTTGTTTTTCTTTTGTCTTTTTGTAAGTTCTTTTTTTTGGGGGGTCTGGTTTTTTTCCCCATTTTTGAGCTGGCACACGATCACTCTTTAAAACGATCGCCGTGTATTATATATTTAAAGTGTGTGTGTTAGCACACACTTTTCTGTTTTTCTAGGAATTCTTTCTTTCTTTCTTCTTTCTTTCTTTCTTTCTTTCTTTCTTTCTTTCTTTACAGGCAAATTTGTCCGACATTACATTTGAAAAGTATAACACATAGAAACTCCAAACTTGGCACAATTATACTTCTATAGATAAAGTCTGGCCTTTTTATAATGAGAGGTCATGCTTTTCAAAATTATGCAAATGAGGGCTAATTAAAGTTTTAAATCTTCAATATGTTATATAGCTGTGGAGCTGGCCCTGCTATGTGTCTGCCACCCCACCAAACACACATGACCAGTGACAGTGAATGATTGGTATCAAATGGCCAGCTTATTCCAAAGTCCTGGCAAGTGTAACCACATCAAAATAAACCCTACCCTTTCCTCCTGAAGTTTATGTGTATTTTATTACCCCCAATAGATTTCACTCATAATCCACAGCCTTTATCAACATCGTAAGACCTCTGGGACATTTTAACAGGGGTGTCACAACTCAATTAAACTGCAAACAAGCCATAATCCTGGTATACATTTTACAAGATGTGATATCAAAATGACCCTTTGAAAATGCGGCATGCCTTGACTCATTCAGGACAGAAGTCTTCATTTACTGTCAGTAAAATTTGTATCAAAGGGATATACTGAGTATTCTTATCTTTTAAATTTGGGGTTCTGATTTAAAATTCCTGACAATCATAATAGAATATAATATGTGCTCATGATTTGTGATATTCTGACCTTTTTTATTTGTTTCACACATTGTATTAGCAATGCAAATTTGAAAGAATAAGCAAAGAGTATATCCTTTGGGTTCATCACTGAATGAGTTAATTTTGTCATATAAACATTGGCTGCATTGATTGAATGGCTATGTCTGTTTGGTAATTTAATTGTAAGTTAATGTTTTCTTTTTGGACACCAGTCAGTTCAGTGGCTCTTAAAGAAAACATTTTAGGCTAAATTATTTATATATAATTACACAGTCCAGGAAATGCTCAAGATCCCTGCTCATGCATTCTATCATTAAAGTGTGTGTGTGTGTCAACACACTTTTCTTCCTTACTTTCTTTCTTTCTTTCTTTCTTTCTTTCTTTCTTTCTTTCTTTCTGACTGAATTTGAAATTTTCAATCTTGAATATCTTCAACAGTATAATAGAGATGTCATTCCAACTTCCACTAGGGGGTTGTTGACCATTGGCACCTATAATCACCTAATGAATTAAAAATAAAAATGTAGCAATTTTAATTGCTAAATAGCACCATTAGAAATTTTAAATCTTGAATAACTTCAAAGCTATAATAGATAGAGATACAATTCCAACTTCTACTCCTGTTTTATGGAATAGTTGCACATTGCCATACCAATATGCTTTGAAGACACACACACTGATTTGCTATGCAGCAAATCATCTTTGCTAGATTTGTTTTGTTATTCTTTTGTCTTTTTGTAATTTCTTTTTTTTTTGGGGGGGGTCTGGTTTTTTCCCCATTTTTGAGCTGGCACACGATCACTCTTTAAAACGATCGCCGTGTATTATATATTTAAAGTGTGTGTGTCAGCACACACTTGTCTGTTTTTCTAGGAATTCTTTCTTTCTTTCTTTCTTGTTTCTTTCTTTCTTTCTTTTTTTCTTTCTTTCTTTCTTTCTTTCTTTCTTTACAGGCAAATTTGTCCGACATTTCATTTGAAAAGTATAACACGTAGAAACTCCAAACTTGGCACAATTATACTTCTATAGATAAAGTCTGGCCTTTTTATAATGAGAGGTCATGCTTTTCAAAATCATGCAAATGAGGGCTAATTAAAGTTTTAAATCTTCAATATGTAATATAGCTGTGGAGCTGGCCCTGCTTTGTGTCTGCCACCCCACCAAACACACATGACCAGTGACAGTGAATGATTGGTATCAAATGGCCAGCTTATTCCAAAGTCCTGGCAAGTGTAACCACATCAAAATAAATCCTACCCTTTCCTCCTGAAGTTTATGTGTATTTTATTACCCCCAATAGATTTCACTCATAATTCACAGCCTTTATCAACATCGTAAGACCTGTGGGACATTTTAACAGGGGTGTCACATCTCAATTAAACTGCAAACAAGGCATAATCTTGGTATATGTTTTACAAGATGTGACATCAAAATGACCCTTTGAAAATGCGGCATGCCTTGACTCATTCAGGACAGAAGTCTTCATTTACTGTCAGTAAAATTTGTATCAAAGGGATATATTGAGTATTCTTATCTTTTAAATTAGGGGGTTCTGATTGAAAATTTCTGACAATCATAATAGAATATAATATGTGCTCATGATTTGTGATATTCTGACCTTTTTTATTTGTTTCACACATTATATTAGCAATGCAAATTTGAAAGAATAAGCGAACAGCATATCCTTTGGGTTCATCACAGAATGAGTTAATTTTGTCATATAAACATTGGCTGCATTGATTGAATGGCTATGTCTGTTTGGTTATTTAATTGTAAGTTAATGTTTTCTTTCTGGACACCAGTCAGTTCAGTGGCTCTTAAAGAAAACATTTTAGGCTACATTATTTATATACAATTACACAGTCCAGGAAATGCTCAAGATCCCTGCTCTTGCATTCTATCATTAAAGTGTGTGTGTGTCAACACACACTTTTTATGTCTGTGTGCCAACACAGACATACTGTTTTTCTATTTAAAGTGTGTGTGTCAACGCATACTTTTCTGTTTTCCTAGGAATTCTTTATTTCTTTCTTTATTCTTTCTTTCTTTCTTTCTTTCTTTCTTTTTTTCTTTCTTTCTTTACCGGCAAATTTGTCCGACATTTCATTTGAAAAGTATTACATGTAGAAACTCCAAACTTTGCACAATTATACTTCTATGGATAAAGTCTGGCCTTTTTATAATGAGAGGTCATGCTTTTGAAAATTATGCAAATGAGGGCTAATTAAAGTTTTAAATCTTCAATATCTTGTATACTATAGTAGATGTGGTCCCGCGTGTATAGGAGTTCAATCATAGCAAGGTAAAGGTCATCTCAAATGTCAAGGTCATGTCAAGGTCAAAGGTCCTGTCAAGGTCAAAGGTCAATTTTAAGCCAAAATGTCATTTTTGAGGTCAAGGTTCACTTCAGGTAGAGGTCATCTCAAGGTGAAAGGTCATTTCAAGGTCAGAGGCCACTTTCCTTGGTGGCCTTCTTCTAGCCATAACTTGGTCTATATTTATCTAATTTTGATCATGTTGGGCTCACATTGTAGCTATTCTAACCCTGCATATTTTAAAATTTATGTGCGACCTCTAATGGTCAAAGGTCAAGGTCATTTGAACCTTTGAAAGTTTCATCCAGTCACAACTTGGCTATTTTCCATCCAATTCTAATCATGTTAGACTCAAATTGTAGGTATTGCAACACTGCACATTTTTATCAGAACACGTGACCTTGAAAGGGCAAAGGTCAAGGTCATTTGGCACTTTGAAAGTTTCATTTTGCCATAACTTGGTAAATTTTCATCCGATTTGGTTCATGTTCATGTCAGTTTAACTTCTAATAGGGGGTTGCTGACCATTTTGCATGTAATGAATCTAAAACAAAAGTTGTAGCAATTAGAATTATGCTAAATAGCACCATTAGAAATTTTAAATCTTGAATAACTTCAAAGCTGTAATAGATAGAGATGCCATTCCAACTTTTACTCCTGTGTTATGGAATAGTTGTACATTGCCATACCAATATGCTTTGAAGACACACACACTGATTTGCTATGCAGCAAATCATCTTTTCTAGTTCTTTCTTTCTTTCTTTTTTCTTTCTTTCTTTCTTTCTTTCTTTCTTTCTTTCTTTCTTTACAGGCAAATTTGTCCGACATTTCATTAGAAAAGTATAACACGTAGAAACTCCAAACTTGGCACAATTATACTTCTATAGATAAAGTCTGGCCTTTTTATATTGAGAAGTCATGCTTTTCAAAATTATGCATATGAGGGCTAATTAAAGTTTTAAATCTTCAATATGTTATATAGCTGTGGAGCTGGCTCTGCTATGTGTCTGCCACCCCACCAAACACACATGACCAGTGACAGTGAATGATTGGTATCAAATGGCCAGCGTATTCCAAAGTCCTGGCAAGTGTGACCACATCAAAATAAACCCTACCCTTTCCTCCTGAAGTTTATGTGTATTTTATTACCCCCAATAGATTTCACTCATAATCCACAGCCTTTATCAACATCGTAAGACCTGTGGGACATTTTAACAGGGGTGTCACAACTCAATTAAACTGCAAACAAGCCATAATCCTGGTATACATTTTACATGATGTGATATCAAAATGACCCTTTGAAAATGCGGCATGCCTTGACTCATTCAGGACAGAAGTCTTCATTTACTGTCAGTAAAATTTGTATCAAAGGGATATACTGAGTATTCTTATCTTTTAAATTTGAGGTTCTGATTTAAAATTCCTGACAATCATAATAGAATATAATATGTGCTCATGATTTGTGATATTCTGACCTTTTTTATTTGTTTCACACATTGTATTAGCAGTGCAAATTTGAAAGAATAAGCAAAGAGCATATCCTTTGGGTTCATCACTGAATGAGTTAATTTTGTCATATAAACATTGGCTGCATTGATTGAATGGCTATGTCTGTTTGGTAATTTCATTGTAAGTTAATGTTTTCTTTTTGGACACCAGTCAGTTCAGTGGCTCTTAAAGAAAACATTTTAGGCTAAATTATTTATATATAATTACACAGTCCAGGAAATGCTCAAGATCCCTGCTCATGCATTCTATCATTAAAGTGTGTGTGTGTGTCAACACACTTTTCTTCCTTACTTTCTTTCTTTCTTTCTTTCTTTCTTTCTTTCTTTCTTTCTTTCTGACTGAATTTGAAATTTTCAATCTTGAATATCTTCAACAGTATAATAGAGATGTCATTCCAACTTCCACTAGGGGGTTGTTGACCATTGGCACCTATAATCACCTAATGAATTAAAAATAAAAATGTAGCAATTTTAATTGCTAAATAGCACCATTAGAAATTTTAAATCTTGAATAACTTCAAAGCTATAATAGATAGAGATACAATTCCAACTTCTACTCCTGTTTTATGGAATAGTTGTACATTGCCATACCAATATGCTTTGAAGACACACACACTGATTTGCTATGCAGCAAATCATCTTTGCTAGATTTGTTTTGTTTTTCTTTTGTCTTTTTGTAATTTCTTTTTTTTTTGGGGGGGGGGTCTCGTTTTTTTTCCCCATTTTTGAGCTGGCACACGATCACTCTTTAAAACGATCGCCGTGTATTATATATTTAAAGTGTGTGTGTCAGCACACACTTTTCTGTTTTTCTAGGAATTCTTTCTTTCTTTCTTTCTTCTTTCTTTCTTTTTTTCTTTCTTTCTTTCTTTCTTTCTTTCTTTCTTTCTTTCTTTACAGGCAAATTTGTCCGACATTTCATTTGAAAAGTATAACACGTAGAAACTCCAAACTTGGCACAATTATACTTCTATAGATAAAGTCTGGCCTTTTTATAATGAGAGGTCATGCTTTTCAAAATTATGCAAATGAGGGCTAATTAAAGTTTTAAATCTTCAATATGTAATATAGCTGTGGAGCTGGCCCTGCTTTGTGTCTGCCACCCCACCAAACACACATGACCAGTGACAGTGAATGATTGGTATCAAATGGCCAGCTTATTCCAAAGTCCTGGCAAGTGTAACCACATCAAAATAAATCCTACCCTTTCCTCCTGAAGTTTATGTGTATTTTATTACCCCCAATAGATTTCACTCATAATTCACAGCCTTTATCAACATCGTAAGACCTGTGGGACATTTTAACAGGGGTGTCACATCTCAATTAAACTGCAAACAAGGCATAATCTTGGTATATGTTTTACAAGATGTGACATCAAAATGACCCTTTGAAAATGCGGCATGCCTTGACTCATTCAGGACAGAAGTCTTCATTTACTGTCAGTAAAATTTGTATCAAAGGGATATATTGAGTATTCTTATCTTTTAAATTAGGGGGTTCTGATTGAAAATTTCTGACAATCATAATAGAATATAATATGTGCTCATGATTTGTGATATTCTGACCTTTTTTATTTGTTTCACACATTATATTAGCAATGCAAATTTGAAAGAATAAGCGAACAGCATATCCTTTGGGTTCATCACAGAATGAGTTAATTTTGTCATATAAACATTGGCTGCATTAATTGAATGGCTATGTCTGTTTGGTTATTTAATTGTAAGTTAATGTTTTCTTTCTGGACACCAGTCAGTTCAGTGGCTCTTAAAGAAAACATTTTAGGCTACATTATTTATATACAATTACACAGTCCAGGAAATGCTCAAGATCCCTGCTCTTGCATTCTATCATTAAAGTGTGTGTGTGTCAACACACACTTTTTATGTCTGTGTGCCAACACAGACATACTGTTTTTCTATTTAAAGTGTGTGTGTCAACGCACACTTTTCTGTTTTCCTAGGAATTCTTTATTTCTTTCTTTATTCTTTCTTTCTTTCTTTCTTTCTTTTTTTCTTTCTTTCTTTACCGGCAAATTTGTCCGACATTTCATTTGAAAAGTATTACATGTAGAAACTCCAAACTTTGCACAATTATACTTCTATGGATAAAGTCTGGCCTTTTTATAATGAGAGGTCATGCTTTTGAAAATTATGCAAATGAGGGCTAATTAAAGTTTTAAATCTTCAATATCTTGTATACTATAGTAGATGTGGTCCCGCGTGTATAGGAGTTCAATCATAGCAAGGTAAAGGTCATCTCAAATGTCAAGGTCATGTCAAGGTCAAAGGTCCTGTCAAGGTCAAAGGTCAATTTTAAGCCAAAATGTCATTTTTGAGGTCAAGGTTCACTTCAGGTAGAGGTCATCTCAAGGTGAAAGGTCATTTCAAGGTCAGAGGCCACTTTCCTTGGTGGCCTTCTTCTAGCCATAACTTGGTCTATATTTATCTAATTTTGATCATGTTGGGCTCACATTGTAGCTATTCTAACCCTGCATATTTTAAAATTTATGTGTGACCTCTAATGGTCAAAGGTCAAGGTCATTTGAACCTTTGAAAGTTTCATCCAGTCACAACTTGGCTATTTTCCATCCAATTCTAATCATGTTAGACTCAAATTGTAGGTATTGCAACACTGCACATTTTTATCAGAACACGTGACCTTGAAAGGGCAAAGGTCAAGGTCATTTGGCACTTTGAAAGTTTCATTTTGCCATAACTTGGTAAATTTTCATCCGATTTGGTTCATGTTCATGTCAGTTTAACTTCTAATAGGGGGTTGCTGACCATTGTGCATGTAATGAATCTAAAACAAAAGTTGTAGCAATTAGAATTATGCTAAATAGCACCATTAGAAATTTTAAATCTTGAATAACTTCAAAGCTGTAATAGATAGAGATGCCATTCCAACTTTTACTCCTGTGTTATGGAATAGTTGTACATTGCCATACCAATATGCTTTGAAGACACACACACTGATTTGCTATGCAGCAAATCATTTCTTTCTTTCTTCTTTCTTTCTTTCTTTCTTTCTTTCTTTCTTTCTTTCTTTCTTTCTTTCTTTACAGGCAAATTTGTCCGACATTTCATTTGAAAAGTATAACACGTAGAAACTCCAAACTTGGCACAATTATACTTCTATAGATAAAGTCTGGCCTTTTTATATTGAGAAGTCATGCTTTTCAAAATTATGCATATGAGGGCTAATTAAAGTTTTAAATCTTCAATATGTTATATAGCTGTGGAGCTGGCTCTGCTATGTGTCTGCCACCCCACCAAACACACATGACCAGTGACAGTGAATGATTGGTATCAAATGGCCAGCGTATTCCAAAGTCCTGGCAAGTGTGACCACATCCAAATAAACCCTACCCTTTCCTCCTGAAGTTTATGTGTATTTTATTACCCCCAATAGATTTCACTCATAATCCACAGCCTTTATCAACATTGTAAGACCTGTGGGACATTTTAACAGGGGTGTCACAACTCAATTAAACTGCAAACAAGCCATAATCCTGGTATATATTTTACAAGATGTGACATCAAAATGACCCTTTGAAAATGTGGCATGCCTTGACTCATTTAGGACAGAAGTCTTCATTTACTGTCAGTAAAATTTGTATCAAAGGGATATACTGAGTATTCTTATCTTTTAAATGAGGGGGTACTGATTTAAAATTTCTGACAATCATAATAGAATATAATATGTGCTCATGATTTGTGATATTCTGACCTTTTTTATTTGTTTCACACATTGTATTAGCAATGCAAATTTGAAAGAATTAGCAAAGAGCATATCCTTTGGGTTCATCACTGAATGAGTTAATTTTGTCATATAAACATTGGCTGCATTGACTGAATGGCTATGTTTGTTTGGTAATTTAATTGTAAGTTAATGTTTTCTTTTTGGACACCAGTCAGTTCAGTGGCTATTAAAGAAAACATTTTTGGCTACATTATTTATATACAATTACACAGTCCAGGAAATGCTCAAGATCCCTGCTCATGCATTGTATGTTTAAAGTGTGTGTGTGTCAACACACACTTTTCTTTCTTTCTTTATTTCTTTCTTTTTTTAAAGTGTGTGTGTCAACGCACACTTTTCTGTTTTTCTAGGAATTCTTTATTTCTTTCTTCTTTCTTTCTTTCTTTCTTAAAGTGTGTGTGTCAACGCACACTTTTCTGTTTTTCTAGGAATTCTTTATTAAAGTGTGTGTGTCAGCACACACTTTTCTGTTTTTCTAGGAATTCTTTATTTCTTTCTTTCTTCTTTCTTTCTTTCTTTACCGGCAAATTTGTCCGACATTTCATTTGAAAAGTATTACATGTAGAAACTCCAAACTTGGCACAATAATACTTCTATGGCTAAAGTCTGGCCTTTCAAATGAGAGGTCAAGCTTTTCAAAATTATGCAAATGAGGGCTAATTAAAGTTTTAAATCTTCAATATCTTATATACTATAGCAGATGCGGTTTCGAGTGCATAGGAGTTCGATCATAGCAAGGTAAAGGTCATCTCAAATGTCAAGGTCATGTCAAGGTCAAAGGTCATGTCAAGGTCAAAGGTCATGTCAAGGTCAAAGGTCACTTTTAAGCCAAAATGTCATTTTTGAGGTCAAGGTTCACTTCAGGCAGAGGTCATCTGAAGGTCAAAGGTCATTTCAAGGTCAAAGGCCACTTTCGGTGCTGGCTTTCTTCTAGCCATTACTTGGTCAATTTTTATCCAATTTTCATCATGTTGGGCTCAAATTGTAGCTAATGTAACCTTGCAAATTTTTTAAAGGTACATGTGACCTCTAAAGTTCAAAGGTCAAGGTCATTTGGACCTTTGAAAGTTTCATCCAATCATAAGGTGGCCAATCTCCATCCAGTCTTCATCATGTTTGACTCAAATTGTAGGTATTGCTACACTGGACATTTTTATAAGAACATGTAACCTCAAAAAGGCAAAGGTCAAGGTCATTTGGCCCTTTGAAAGTTTCATCTTGCCTTAACTTGGTCAATTTTACTCCGATTTGGTTCATGTCTGGCTCACATTGTGGGTATTGTAACACGGTGCAATTTACATGTGACCTGTAAAGGTCAAAGGTCAAAGGTCAAGGTCATTTGGACTTTGACATTTGCATGCAGCCATAAGCTTAATGGAATGTGAAGTACCAAAGGACAAAAGTTGTAGCATATAATATTTACAACCTTTGAAGGCACACAGACAGATTAAAAAAAATCTTCTCCAGTTTCTTTCTTTCTTTCTTTCTTCTTTACCAGCAAATTTGTCTGACACTTTTCTCAGACATTATTATACATAGAAACTCCAAACTTGGCATGATTGTACCTCCATACAAGGAGTTTGGCCGTTTTCTACACAGAAATGAAGATGTTTAAAATTATGCAAATTCGGGACATTTGAAATTTTAAATCTTGAATAACTTCAAAGCTGTAATAGATAGAGATGCCATTCCAACTTCTATTCCTGTGTTATGGAATAGTTGTACATTGCCATACTAATATGCTTTGAAGACACACACACTGATTTGCTATGCAGCAAATCATCTTTCCTAGTTTCTTTCTTTCTTTCTTCTTTCTTTCTTTCTTTACCGGCAAATTTGTCCGACATTTCATTTGAAAAGTATTACATGTAGAAACTCCAAATTTGGCACAATTATACTTCTATGGCTAAAGCCTGGCCTTTTTATAATGAGAGGTCATGGTTTTCAAAATTATGCAAATGAGGGCTAATTAAAGTTTTAATTCTTCAATATCCTATATACTATAGTAGATGTGGTCCCGAGTGTATATGAGTTCGATCATAGCAAGGTAAAGGTCATGTCAAGGTCAAAAGTCATGTCAAGGTCAAAGGTCAATTTCAAGCCAAAATGTCATTTTTGAGGTCAAAAAAGGTTCACTTAAGGTACAGGTCATCTCAAGGTCAAAGGTCATTTCAAGGTTAAAGGCCACTTTCCTTGGTGGCCTTCTTCTAGCCATAACTTGGTCAATTTTTATCCAATTTTGATCATGTTGGGCTCATATTGTAGCTATTGTAACCCTGCATATTTTAAAATTTATGTGTGACCTCTGAAGGTCAAAAGTCAAGGTCATTTGAACCTTTGAAAGTTTCATCCAGTCACAACTTGGCTATTTTCCATCCAATTCTAATCATGTTAGACTCAAATTGTAGGTATTGCAACGCTGCACATTTTTATAAGAACATGTGACCTCGAAAGGGCAAAGGGCAAGGTCATTTGGCCCTTTGAAAGTTTCATCTTGCCATAACTTGGTAAATTTTCATCCGATTTGGTTCATGTTCATGTCAGTTTAACTTCTACTAGGGGGTTACTGACCATTGCGCATGTAATGAATCTAAAACAAAAGTTGTAGCAATTTGAATTATGCTAAATAGCACCATTAGAAATTTTAAATCTTGAATAACTTCAAAGCTATAATAGATAGAGATGCCATTCCAACTACCACTCCTGTTTTGTGGAATAGTTGTACATTGCCATACCAATATGCTT
This sequence comes from Hermodice carunculata, assembly GCA_964020975.1. NCBI lineage: Eukaryota > Metazoa > Annelida > Polychaeta > Eunicida > Amphinomidae > Hermodice > Hermodice carunculata. Next base: position 27,903 of record CAXHWN010000230.1, on the reverse strand, counting down.
TGAAGACACACACACTGATTTGCTATGCAGCAAATCATCTTTTCCAGTTTCTTTCTTTCTTTACAGGCAAATTTGTCCGACATTTCATTTGAAAAGTATTACATGTAGAAACTCCAAACTTTACACAATTATACTTCTATGGACAAAGTCTGGCCTTTTTATAATGAGAGGTCATGCTTTTGAAAATTATGCAAATGAGGGCTAATTAAAGTTTTAAATCTTCAATATCTTGTATACTATAGTACATGTGGTCCCAAGTGTATAGGAGTTCAATCATAGCAAGTTAAAGGTCATCTCAAATTTCAAGGTCATGTCAAAGCAAAGGTCATATCAAGGTCAAAGGTCAATTTTAAGCAAAAATGTCATTTTGAGGTCAAGGTTCACTGCAGGTAGAGATCATCTCAAGGTCAAAGGTCATTTCAAGGTCAAAGGCCACTTTCCTTGGTGGCCTTCTTCTAGCCATAACTTGGTCAATTTTTATCTAATTTTGATCATGTTGGGCTCATATTGTAGCAATTGTAACCCTGCATATTTTAAAATTTATGTGTGACCTCAAATGGTTAAAAGTCAAGGTCATTTGAACCTTTGAAAGTTTCATCAGGTCACAACTTGGCTATTTTCCATCCTATTCTAATCATGTTAGACTCAAATTGTAGGTATTGCAACACTGCACATTTTTATAAGAACACGTGACCTCGAAAGGGCAAAGGTCAAGGTCATTTGGCCCTTTGAAACCTTCATCTTGCCATAACTTGGTAAATTTTCATCCGATTTGGTTCAGGTTCATGTCAGTTTAACTTCTACTAGGGGGTCCCTGACCATTGCGCATGTAATGAATCTAAAACAAAACCTGTAGCAATTTGAATTATGGTAAATAGCACCATTAGAAATTTTAAATCTTGAATAACTTCAAAGCTGTAATAGATAGAGATGCCATTCCAACTTCTACTCTTGTGTTATGGAATAGTTGTACATTGCCATACAAATATGCTTTGAAGACACACACACTGATTTGCTATGCAGCAAATCATCTTTTCTAGTTTCTTTCTTTCTTTATGTCTGTGTGCCAGCACAGACATACTGTTTTTCTAAGAATTCCTTATTAAAGTGTGTGTGTCAGCACACACTTTTCTGATTTTCTAGGAATTCTTTCTTTCTTTCTTTCTTTCTTTCTTTCTTTCTTTCTTTCTTTCTTTCTTTCTTTACAGGCAAATTTGTCCGACATTTCATTTGAAAAGTATAACACGTAGAAACTCCAAACTTGGCACAAGTATACTTCTATAGATAAAGTCTGGCTTTTTTATAATGAGAGGTCATGCTTTTCAAAATTATGCAAATGAGGGCTAATTAAAGTTTTAAATCTTCAATGTGTTATATACAATACAGTGCATTCCATCTTGAGCTCTGGGGGCCATCTCATTAGTTGTGACCACAGTGCTGGTAAGCCAAACAGCCTATCACTGACCTCTTTGCCCTGCCACTCAACCCAGCTGCTATAATTAGTGGTGTTTGTAAACAGGTCCACAAGGGTGCTGCTGTAGACATTTTTGTGGGTTTTATTTTCACTTTTGTAGCGTCAAATAATTGGATTTTTTGCAAAATAATCCGGCTGCAGGGACACCATTTTACTGTGGAGCTGGCCCTGCTATGTGTCTGCCACGCCACCAAACACACATGACCAGTGACAGTGAATGATTGGTATCAAATGGCCAGCTTATTCCAAAGTCCTGGCAAGTGTGACTCATTCAGGACAGAAGTCTTCATTTACTGTCAGTAAAATTTGTATCAAAGGGATATACTGAGTATTCTTATCTTTCAAATTAGGGGGTTCTCATTTAAAATTTCTGACAATCATAATAAAATATAATATCTGCTCATGATTTGTGATATTCTGACCTTTTTTATTTGTTTCACACATTGTATTAGCAATGCAAATTTGAAAGAATTAGCAAAGAGCATATCCTTTGGGTTCATCACTGAATGAGTTAATTTTGTCATATAAACATTGGCTGCATTGATTGAATGGCTATGTCTGTTTGGTAATTTAATTATAAGTTAATGTTTTCTTTCTGGACACCAGTCAGTTCAGCGGCTCTTAACGAAAACATTTCGGGCTACATTATTTATATACAATTACACAGTCCAGGAAATGCTCAAGATCCCTGCTCATGCATTCTATCATTAAAGTGTGTCTGTGTCAACACACACTTTTCTTTCTTTCTTTCTTCCTTTCTTTCTTTCTTTCTTTCTTTCTTTCTTTCTTTCTTTCTTTCTTTCTTTCTGTCTGTCTGTCTGTCTGTGTTTCTTTCTTTCTCCCTCCCTCCCTCCTTTCTTTCTTTCTTTCTGTCTGTCTGTCTGTGTTTCTTTCTTTCTTTCTCCCTCCCTCCCTTCTTTCTTTCTTTCTGAATTTGAAATTTTCAATCTTGAATATCTTCAACAGTTTAATAGAGATGTCATTCCAACTTCTTCTAGGGGGTTGTTGACCATTGGCACCTAATCACCTAATGAATTACAAATAAAAGTTGTAGCAATTTAAATTATGTAAAAAAGCACCATTAGAAATTTTAAATCTTGAATAACTTCAAAGCTATAATAGACAGAGATGCCATTCCAACTTGTACTCCTGTTTTATGGAATAGTTGTACATTGCCATACCAATATGCTTTGAAGACACACACACTGATTTGCTATGCAGCAAATCATCTTTCCTAGTTTCTTTCTTTCCTTTCTTTCTTTCTTTCTTTCTTTCTTTCTTTACAGGCAAATTTGTCCGACATTTCATTTGAAAAGTATTATATGTAGAAACTCCAAACTTGGCACAATTATACTTCTATGGATAGAGTCTGGCCTTTTTATAATGAGAGGTCATGCTTTTGAAAATTATGCAAATGAGGGCTAATTAAAGTTTTAAATCTTCAATATCTTATATACTATAGTAGATGTGGTTCCGAGTGTATAGGAATTCCATCATAGCAAGGTAAAGGTCCTCACAAATGTCAAGGTCATGTCAAGGTCAAAGGTCATTACAAGGTAAAAGGTCAATTTGAAGCCAAAATGTCATTTTTGAGGTCAACGTTCACTTCAGGTAGAGGTCATCGCAAGGTCAGAGGCCACTTTCAATGGTTGATTTCTTCTTGCCATAACTTGGTCAATTTTTATCCAATTTTGATCATGTTGGGCTCAAACTGTAGCTATTGTCCACTGCACATTTTTGAAACTTACAGGTGACCTTTAAATGTCAAAGGTCAAGGTCATTTCGACCTTTGAAAGTTTCGTCCAGCCATAACTTGGCCAATTTCCATCCAATACTAATCATCTTAGACTCAAATTGTAGGTATTGCAACACTGTACGTTTTTATAAGAACATTTAACCTCAAAAGGGCACAGGTCAAGCTCATTTGGCCCTTTGAAAGTTTCATCTTGTCAAAACTTGGTCAATTTTCATCCGATTTGGTTCATGTTGGGCTTAAAATTGTGGATATTGTAACACTGTGCAATTTACATGTGACCTGTAAAGGTCAAAGGTCAAAAGTCAAGGTCATTTGGACTTTGAAATTTGCATCCAGGCATAGGCTTAAAGGGATGTGAAGTACCATAGGATAAAAGTTGTAGCATTTAATATTTACAGCTTTTGAAGGCACACAGACAGATTTGCTTTGAAGCAAATCTTCTTTTCTAGTTTTTCTTCTTTCTTTCTTTCTTTCTTACTTTCTTCTTTCTTTCTTTCTTTACCAGCAAATTTGTCCGACATTTCATTTGAAAAGTATTACATGTAGAAACTCCAAACTTTGCACAATTATACTTCTATGGATAAAGTCTGGCCTTTTTATAATGACAGGTCATGCTTTTGAAAATTATGCAAATGAGGGCTAATTAAAGTTTAAAATCTTCAATATCTTATATACTATAGTAGATGTGGTTCCGAGTGTATAGGAGTTCAATCATAGCAAGGTAAAGGTCATCTCAAATGTCAAGGTCATGTCAAGGTCAAAGGTCATGTCAAGGTCAAAGGTCACTTTTAAGCCAAAATGTCATTTTTGACGTCAAGGTTCACTGCAGGTAGAGGTCATCTCAAGGTCAAAGGTCATTTCAAGGTCAAAGGCCACTTTCCTTGGTGGCCTTCTTCTAGCCATAACTTGGTCAATTTTTATCTAATTTTGATCATGTTGGGCTCATATTGTAGCTATTGTAACCCTGCATATTTTAAAATTTATGTGTGACCTCTAAAGGTCAAAGGTCAAGGTCATTTGAACCTTTGAAAGTTTCATCTAGTCACCTCTTGGCTATTTTCCATCCAATTCTAATCATGTTAGACTCAAATTGTAGGTATTGCAACACTGCACATTTTTATAAGAACACGTGACCTCGAAAGGGCAAAGGTCAAGGTCATTTGGAGCTATGAAAGTTTTATCTTGCCATAACTTGGTAAATTTTCATCCGATTTGGTTCAGGTTCATGTCAGTTTAACTTCTAATAAGGGGGTTCCTGACCATTTCGCATGTAATGAATCTAAAACAAAAGTTGTAGCAATTTGAATTATGCTAAATAGCACCATTAGAAATTTTAAATCTTAAATAACTTCAAAGCTAATAGATAGAGATGCCATTCCAACTTTTACTCCTGTGTTATGGAATAGTTGTACATTGCCATACCAATATGCTTTGAAGACACACACACTGATTTGCTTTACAGCAAATCATTTTTTCTAGTTAAAGTGTGTGTGTCAACACACACTTTTCTGTTTTTCAAGGAATTCTTTATTAAAGTGTGTGTGTCAGCACACACTTTTCTGTTTTTCTAGGAATTCTTTATTTCTTTCTTTCTTTCTTTCTTTACAGGCAAATTTGTCCGACATTTCATTTGAAAAGTATTATATGTAGAAACTCCAAACTTGGCACAATTATAATTCTATGGATAAATTCTGGCCTTTTTATAATGAGAGGTCATGCTTTTCAAAATTATGCAAATGAGGGCTAATTAAAGTTTAAAATCTTCAATATCTTATGTACTATAGTAGATGTGGTTCCGAGTGTATAGGAGTTCGATCATAGCAAGGTAAAGGTCAGCTCTAATGTCAAGGTCATGTCCAGGTCAAAGGTCATGTCAAGTTCAAAGGTCAATTTGAAGCCAAAATGTCATTTTTGAGGTCAACGTTCACTTCAGGTAGAGGTCATCTCAGGGTCAAAGGTCATTTCAAGGTCAAAGGCCACTTTCGGTGCTTGCTTTCTTCTGGCCATAACTTGTTCAATTTTTATCCAATTTTGATCATGTTGGGCTCAAGTTGTAGCTATTGTAACCTTGCACATTTTACAGATTTACATGTGATCTCTAAAGTTCAAAGGTCAAGGTCATTTGGACTTTTGAAAGTTTCATCCAAACATAACGTGGCCAATTTACATCCAGTTCTAATTATGTTGGACTCAAATTGTAGGTATTGCCACACTGGACATTTTTATAAGAACATGTAACCTCAAAAAGGCAAAGGTCAAGGTCATTTGGCCCTTTGAAAGTTTCATCTTGCCATCACTTGGTCAATTTTACTCCGATTTGGTTCATGTTCGGCTCAAATTGTGGGTATTGTAACACTGTGCAATTTGCATGTGACCTGTAAAGGTCAAAGGTCAAAGGTCAAGGTCATTTGGACTTTGAAATTTGCATGCAGCCATCAGCTTAATAGAATGTAAAGTACCAAAGGACAAAAGTTGTAGCATATAATATTTACAACCTTTGAAGGCACACAGACAGATTAAAAAAAATCTTCTTTGCCAGTTTCTTTCTTTCTTTCTTCTTTACTAGCAAATTTGTCCGACACTTTTCTCGGATACTATTATATATAGAAACTGCAAACTTGGCATGATTGTACCTCCATATAAGGAGTTTGGACGTTTAATACACAGAAATGCAGTTATTCAAAATTATGCAAATTAGGGGCATTTGAAATTTTAAATCTTGAATTACTTCAAAGCTATAATAGAAAGAGATGCCATTCCAACTTCTACTCCTGTGTTATGGAATAGTTATGTCTGTGTGCCAACACAGACATACTGTTTTTCCAGGAATTCTTTATTTCTTTCTTTCCTTTCTTCTTTCTTTCTTTCTTTCTTTACAGGCAAATTTGTCAGACATTTCATTTGAAAAGTATTCCACGTAGAAACTCCAAACTTGGCACAATTATACTTCTATGGATGAAGTCTGGCCTTTTTATAATGAGAGGTCATGCTTTTCAAAATTATGCAAATGAGGGCTGATTAAAGTTTTCAATCTTCATTATCTTATGTACTATAGTAGATGTGGTTCTGAGTGTAAAGGAATTCAATGATAGCCAGGTAAAGGTCATCTCAAAGGTCAGGGTCATGTCAAGGTCAAAGGTCATGTCAAGGTCAAAGGTCAATTTTAGGTAAAAAATGTCATTTTTGAGGTCAAGGTTCACTTCAGATAGAGGTCATCTCAAGGTCAAAGGTCATTTTAAAGTCAGAGGTCACATTCGATGGCTGCTTTCTTCTTGCCATAACTTGGTCAATTTTTATATAATTTTGATCATGTTGGGCTCAAACTGTAGCAATTATACACCGCACATTTTTCAAACTTACATGTGACCTCTAAAGGTCAAGGGTCAAGGTCGTTTTGCCCTTTGACTGTTTCGTCCAGCCATAACGCAGCCAATTTCCATCCAATTCCAATCATGTTGGACTCAAATTGTAGGTATTGCAACACTGTACTTTTTTTTTTAGAACATGTTACCTCAAAAGGGCAAAGGTCAAGGTCATTTGGCCCTTTGAAAGTTTCATCTTGTCAAAACTTGGTCAATTTTCATCCGATTTGGTTCATACCAATTTGCTTTGAAGACACACACACTGATTTGCTATGCAGCAAATCATCTTTTCTAGTTTCTTTCTTTCTTTCTTTCTTTCTTTCTTTCTTTACCGGCAAATTTGTCCGACATTTCATTTGAAAAGTATTACATGTAGAAACTCCAAACTTTGCACAATTATACTTCTATGGATAAAGTCTGGCCTTTTTATAATGAGAGGTCATGCTTTTGAAAATTATGCAAATGAGGGCTAATTAAAGTTTTAAATCTTCAATATCTTATATACTATAGTAGATGTGGTTCGGAGTGTATAGGAGTTCGATCTTAGCAAGGTAAAGGTCATCTCAAATGTCAAGGTCATTTCAAGGTCAAAGGTCATGTCAAGGTCAAAGGTCAATTTAAAGCCAAAATGTCATTTTTGAGGTCAAGGTTCACTCCAGGTAGAGGTCATCTCCAGGTCAAAGGTCATTTCAAGGTCAAAGGCCACTTTCCTTGGTGGCCTTCTTCTAGCCACAACTTGGTCAATTTTTATCCAATTTTGATCATGTTGGGCTCAAATTGTAGCTATTGTAACCCTGCATATTGTAAAATTGATGTGTGACCTCTAAAGGTCAAAGGTCAAGGTCATTTGAACCTTTGAAAGTTTCATGCAGTCACAACTTGGCTATTTTCCATCCAATTCTAATCATGTTAGACTCAAATTGTAGGTATTACAACACTGCACATTTTTATGTGAACACATGACCTCGAAAGGGCAAAGGTCAAGGTCATTTGGCCCTTTGAGACTTTCATCTTGCCATAACTTCGTAAATTTTCATCTGATTTGGTTCATGTTCATGTCAGTTTAACTTCTACTAGGGGGTTCCTGACCATTTCGCATGTAATGAATCTAAAACAAAAGCTGTAGCAATTTCAATTATGCTAAATAGCACCATTAGAAATTTTAAATCTTGAATAACTTCAAAGCTGTAATAGATAGAGATGCCATTCCAACTTCTACTCTTGTGTTATGGAATAGTTGGACATTGCCATACAAATATGCTTTGAAGACACACACACTAATTTGCTATGCAGCAAATCATCTTTTCTAGT
>CAXHWN010000230.1:0-17500 GCA_964020975.1 Hermodice carunculata | reverse complement strand
TTCCAACTTCTACTAGGGGGTTGTTGACCATTGGCACCTAATCACCTAATGAATTAAAAAGAAAAGTTGTAGCAATTTAAATTATGTAAAAAAGCACCATTAGAAATTTTAAATCTTGAATAACTTCAAAGCTATAATAGACAGAGATGCCATTCCAACTTCTACTCCTGTTTTATGGAATAGTTGTACATTGCCATACCAATATGCTTTGAAGACACACACACTGATTTGCTAGCAAATCATCTTTCCTAGTTTCTTTCTTTCTTCTTTCTTTCTTTCTTTCTTTCTTTCTTTCTTTCTTTCTTTCTTTCTTTCTTTCTTTCTTTCTTTCTTTCTTTCTTTCTTTCTTTCGTTCTTTCTTTCTTTCTTTCTTTCTTTACAGGCAAATTTGTCCGACATTTCATTTGAAAAGTATAACACGTAGAAACTCCAAACTTGGCACAATTATACTTCTATAGATAAAGTCTGGCCTTTTTATAATGAGAGGTCATGTTTTTTAAAATTATGCAAATGAAGGCTAGTTAAAGTTTTAAATCTTCAATATGTTATATAGTATACAGTCCATTCCACCTAACTTGAGCTCTGGGGGCTGTCTCATTAGTTGTGACCACAGTGCCAGCGGGCCAAACAGCCTATCACTGACCTCTTTGCCCTGCCACTCAACCCGGCTGCTGTAATTAGTGGTGTTTGTAAACAGGCTCACATGGGTGCTGCTGTAGACATTTATATGGGTTTTATTTTCACTTTTGTAGCCTCAAATAATTGGATTTTATATAAAATTATCCGGCTAAAGGGACACCGTTTTACTGTGGAGCAGGCCCTGCTATGTGTCTGCCACCCCACCAAAACACACATGACCAGTGACAGTGAATGATTGGTATCAAATGGCCAACTTATTCCAAAGTCCTGGCAAGTGTAACCACATCAAAATAAACCCTACCCTTTCCTCTTAAGCTTATATGTATTTTATTACCCCAATAGATTTCACTCATAATCTGGAGCCTTTATCAATATTGTAAGACCATTGGGATATTTTTACAGGGGTGTAACATCTCAATTAAACTGCAAACAAGCCATAATCCTGGTCTATATTTTACAAGATGTGACATCAAAATGACCCTTTGAAAATGCGCCATCCCTTGACTCATTCAGGAAGTGAAGTACCAAAGGATAAAAGTTGTACCATTTAATATTAACAACTTTTGAAGGCACGCAGACAGATTTGCTTTGAAGCAAATCTTCTTTTCTAGTTGTCTTTTTTTCTTGGACACACTGTAATTTAACAGTTTTAGGTTGTCACAGTCTCTTTTGTAAGATAATCTCCCTTTTGATTTTTTATGTCTGTGCAGCCATTCTTAAGTGTGTCTTCATTCGCGTCTTGCCTGCTTGTACTTGATGCTACCTGTATACTTTTTATTATATTCAAACTGAGTGGTAATACTTCTCATTATGTCTGTGTGCCAACACAGACATACTGTTTTTCTAGGAATTTTCTTTCTTCTTTCTTTCTTTCTTTCTTTCTTTCTTTCTTTCTTTCTTTCTTTCTTTCTTTTCTTTACAGGCAAATTTGTCCGACATTTCATTTAAAAAGTATCATACATAGAAACTCCAAACTTGGCATGATCATACTTCCATACATGAAGCCTGGGCTTTTTGTAAAGAGGTTCAATGCTTTTGAAAATTATGCAAATTAGGGCCATTTGAAAATTTAAATCTTTAATATCTCCAAAAATATTGTAGGTACAGGTAATTAGTCCAACTTCGATTAATATGTTGGTAACACTGCATATTTTTGTAATTTACATGTGACCTCTAAAGGTCAAAGGTCAATGTCATTTTCACATTTGAAATTTTCATCTAGCCATAACTTGGTCAATTTGCATCAAATTTTAACCATGTTGGACCCTACCTGTAGGTATTCCAGCACTGCATATTTTTGTAATTTACATGCAATGCCTAAAGATCAAAGGTCAAGCTCATTCAGGCCTTTTTTCAAATCTAGCCATAAGCGTAATGGAATGTGAAGTACCAAAGGCTTTGAAGATTGTATCAGTCAAGATTCTTGGGCCTGCTTTGGTAATTGATACGTTTAGCCCAGATAAGAGAGCCTGGGTTTGATATTAGGCTACGGAAAGCATGTTAGTCTGTATGTGTGCCCCTGAGAAGCAGACAGAATGCTGTGTGTGACTGCTTCTGCCATGTTTACACAAGACAGACAAGACTTAACTTAGAAAATTGGAACAACACATAATTAATTAATAGGGTAAGACATAACAGATTCAACTGAAAGCCACAGGAAGCTGTAGTTTTCCTTGCAGTGAGGTTGCAAGGTTAGGACAAGCCACAGACAGCCAGGTCAGTGTTCAATGTAAACAAAGCATGCACAAATATGAATAGACTGACGTCTACAAGTTGTATCATGCTTAGAAGACTACTTGGTTTATGAGAATGAAATGGAAAAAATGATCACATAGTCTATGGTAGTTTATATATCATTACATACTATCAAAAATATTTTCTTTCTTTCTGTCCTTTTTTTCTTTTTTATGTCTGTGTGCCAACACAGACCTATTGTTTTTCTAGGAATCCTTTCTTTCTTTCTTTCTTTCTTTCTTTCTTTCTTTCTTTCTTTCTTTCTTTCTTTCTTTCTTTCTTTCTTTCTTTCTTTCTTTCTTTCTCTCTCTCTCTCTCTCTCTCTCTCTCTTCTCTCTTTCTCTCTCTCTCTCTCTTTCTCTCTCTTTTTTAATGTCTGACATATTGTTTTTCTGGGAATTCTCTCTGTCTCTCTCTCTCTCTCTCTCTCTCTCTCTCTCTCTTTCTTTCCAGACAAATTTGTCCGACATTTTATTTAAAAAGTATTACACGTAGAAACTCCAAACTTGGCAAAAGTATACTTTTATAGATAAAGTCTTGCCTTTTTATAATGAGAGGTCACGCTTTTCAAAATTATGCAAATGAGGGCTAATTAAAGTTTTAAATCTTCAATATGTTATATACTATACAGTGCATTCGACCTAACTTGAGCTCTGGGGGCCGTCTCATTAGTTGTGACCACAGTGCTGATGGGCCAAACAGCCTATCACTGACCTCTTTGCCCTGCCACTCAACCCGGCTGCTATAATTAGTGGTGTTTGAAAACAGGTTCACATGGGTGCTGCTGTAGACATTTATATGGGTTTTATTTTCACTTTTGTAGCGTCAAATAATTGGATTGTTTACAAAATAATCCGGCTGAAGGGACACCATTTTACTGTGGAGCTGGCCCTGCTATGTGTCTGCCACCCCACCAAACACACATGACCAGTGACAGTGAATGATTGGTACCAAACGGCCAGCTTATTCCAAAGTCCTGGCAAGTGTAACCACATCAAAATAAACCCTACCCTTTCCTCCTTCACTTTATGTGTATTTTATTACCCCCAATAGATTTCACTCATAATCCACAGCCTTTATCAACATCGTAAGACCTGTGGGACAATTTCTACAGGGGTGTCACATCTCAATTAAACTGCAAACAAGCCATAATCGTGGTATATATTTTACAAGATGTGACATCAAAATGACCCTTTGAAAATGCGGCATCCCTTGACTCATTCAGGACAGAAGTCTTCATTTACTGTCAGTAAAATTTGTATCAAAGGGATATACTGAGTATTCTTATCTTTTAAATGAGGGGGTTCTGATTTGAAATTTCTGACAATCATAATAGAATATAATATCTGCTCATGATTTGTGATATTCTGACCTTTTTTATTTGTTTCACTCATTGTATTAGCAATGCAAATTTGAAAGAATTAGCAAAGAGCATAACCTTTGGGTTCATCACTGAATGAGTTAATTTTGTCATATTAACATTGGCTGCATTGACTGAATAGCTATGGAAGCTTGTGCTTTTAAGTTTCATGTTTATTATCTGTCACACATTTAAGCTAGTGGCTTGTGTCAGACCCCACATGGCTGGATAAATTTACCAGCAATAATATGTGTATCTATGGAGTTTGTCTTACCACATGTATCACCAGTTGAACATCAGATTATCATGTACCATAACAACACATTTCAAAACTGGAAAAGAAGATTAAGTCCAAATGACCTTGATCTTTGACCTTTAGAGGTATATGTAAATTAGAGAAATTTGCAGTCTTGCAATATCTACAATTTGAATCCAACATGGTCAAAATTGCATAAAAATGGACCAAGTGATGGCTAGAAGAAAATTTCAAAGGCCCAAATGACCTTGATTGACCTTTAGCCTTAAGAGGTTACATGTAAATTACAAAAATGTGCAGTGTTACAAAGCTATGAATTGAAGTTGGATTGGTTGCCCAAAATAGTTTTGGACATATTCAAATTTAAATTTTCAAGTATGTGTAATTTACATAATTTTCAAAACCGTTAAACCTCTTTCTCGTTTTCTATGCTAAGTTTTTTTTAACAGGTACATGTACATTTTATTACATGATGGATGGGTTTTTTTTCCTCTCAAAAATATGCTTGCAATTTTCTAATCCTTGTGCAGATGAAGTGCCAGATGGATCAGTTTAAGATATCCCTATGAATATATTTAGGCCTGCATGAAATTAAACTTAACTTGAAAGTGCACAGCTGAAGCCTTTTTTTTTTCTGCACCATCAATCATCAACACTCAACATGTTTTGAATGCTAGAGGATATTTTTAAATGCTACAGTGTCAGTGTTGCCAACCTTCCAAACTTAAAAACCAGGAGATAAAAAGTAAAGTTCAGGGAGATTGATAAATTAATATGAAATATAGAAGGGAAATATTGATGAAATTATGAGAGGTGACTCAAAATTGTCACAAATCCACACTTTTTCAAGAATTTTCAACATAAATTTCTGGGAGTCTCCCGGGAAATCTGGGAGGGTTGGCAACTCTGCAGTATGTTTTAAAATGCTACAGTATATTCAGAGATTATCTCTTAATTCTGCTTTCAGATATGGCAGCCATTTCACTACCCACATGCCACAGAGGTCAGGAGCCCACCGGGAGATTAAACATTGAACAACAAACAGAGTGTTCAATTCTCCAAGCCAACATCATGAAAATGTTATTTTTCTTTTAACACATATTGTGATAGTATTAATATAATTTATTTATTTTAAAAGGATTGGACAAATAGCCTGTTGCCTAATATGAGGTCTCTCCTCATGATATTCTCAAAATTTTGTAAATATATATGTATGAAGCCAATTAAAATATGTAAACTGCATCATTTTATTCATTGTGCTGTATGTATTTTCATTTGAATATAACATACACAAAATACAATGACATTATATATCTCCACTGTTATTGAATTAAAACTAAAATGGAATAATGAATTAGTCATTGTTTCAAATGGTCACTAAAATTTGGTACATTCAGTTTCTCAAAAATTTGTCTGTTCCAATGTACTTATTATCTTACTAGTGAAGGTGATCTTTTCATACTTTAAAATATTTTATATTATTATTTTGAAATTAAGTTTGCTACCAAATTTTTGTCATTCATATTTATGTTGATATCATGAGTCTATGTGATTTGCAGGTTTATACAGAATTCAGAATTACAGAAGCACCAGTGCAGTATATATGCTGAGTTAGTGCTTCTAGAAGTACCAGTGCAGCATATATGCTGCATTAGTACTATTAAAAGTACAAGTGCAGTATATATGCTGCACTAGTACTTTTAGAAGCACCAGTGCAGTATATATGTTGCACTGGTGCTGGTAGAAGTACTAGCGCAGTATATATGCTGCACTAGTGTTGCTAGAAGCACCAGTGCAGTATATATGCTGCACTAGTACTGCCAGAAGCACCAATGCAGTATATATGCTGCACTAGTACTGTTAGATGCACCAGTGCAGTATATAGGCTGCACTAGTACTGCAAGAAGCACCAGTGTAGTATATATGCTGCACTAGTGCTGCTAGAAGTAACAGTGCAGTATATAGGCTGCACTAGTACTGCAAGAAGCACCAGTGTAGTATATATGCTGCACTAGTGCTGTTAGATGCACCAGTGCAGTATATAGGCTGCACTAGTACTGCAAGAAGCACCAGTGTAGTATATATGCTGCACTAGTGCTGCTAGAAGTAACAGTGCAGTATATATGATGCACTAGTACTGCAAGAAGCACCAATGCAGTATATATACTGCACTAGTACTGTTAGATGCACCAGTGCAGTATATAGGCTGCACTAGTACTGCGAGAAGCACCAGTGTAGTATATATGCTGCACTAGTGCTGCTAGAAGTAACAGTGCAGTATATATGCTGCACTAGTACTGGTAGAAGTACTAGTGCAGTATATATGCAGCACTAGTGCTGCTAGAAGCACCAGTGCAGTATATATGCTGCACTAGTACTGCAAGAAGCACCAATGCAGTATATATGCTGCGCTAGTACTGTTAGAAGCACCACTACAGTATATATGCTGCACTAGTACTGCAAGAAGCACCAGTGCAGTATACATGCTGCACTAGTGCTGCTAGAAGTACCAGTGCAGTATATATGATGCACTAGTGCTGCCAGAAGCACCAATGCAGTATATACTGAATTAGTGCTGCCTTAACAAATTAAAATATTTGAAACATACTGCTGTATTGCTGCTATCATACTGCATGCATACTTACTGCTTGAAAATACTGCAGCGGTACTGCACTGATACTGTATCTATGCTGCAAAAGGATAGGGGAAGGAATGCCTCTCCCCCATCTCAGTGTAAGGAAGTGCTGTATAATGTATAATTTGTTCATATGTTACCTAAATTTGTGGCTTTTGTTGAGCATATGCAATATATGGGTCTCTCACTGAGGTTCATTCTATGTAACTTTATTAGGTGCCCATGCAGGGCACCTATAAGGGATAATATGGTATAGTACATATGTATGTGTTGTGTTTTGGGTTGTGTAGTGCCAAAGTTTCAGTGGTACAGATATTTCATAAACCATTTGTGTGATGTGCAGAGTATAATGGAAGTTGTCTTAAACATGAACCATCAGTACCAGGCTGAGAGCTCTTTATTGTGCAAGCATGAACCTGTGCTTTGATTAAATATGCATGTAGAGTACAGTAAAATGTTGTCATTGGCTTGACATTGGATATTGTCACGTGTGTGTGTGGGGGGGGGGGGGGGGGGGAGGGGCAAAATAGTGTTGAGCCCAGAATATTAAGTTTATTTTATTATGTTATTGTCTTGACACATTTGATTTTGTCAGGTGCATGTGAAAAAAAAAAAAATTATGTTGAGCCCTGTTAGTTTTTATTAAGCCACCGGCCCGGAAGGAGGGGGAGGCATACAGCCATCCGTGTGGCCATGAATTCGTCCAAGCTATATTTCCTGTGCTGGTTCACCTACATTCATGGCACTTCACACAAATGTAAACTTTGACCTAAGGGTGTGTATTAAAGGTAAAGTAGGTCACTAGGTCAATGTCTAGGTCACACTTTTACATTTTGTGAAACCAGGGTATGTTTTTATGTCAGTGCTGTTGATCTTTAAGCATTTCACTTTCATGAAACTTTATGTGTGTATTTATCTTGACTAAAGATGTGTCATGAAGCAAATTGACTTCAATCTGCAGCTTACGCACGTAGTATTTCCTTCTTTATTCTTTGTATTAATTGACGATAATATACGATCGAAACCGATTGGTGTGATATTGGTGCCAACATGTTTGCCTGGTCCTAAAACCTTGGTACATAAGCCGGTAAAGGTAGATTTGAATGTCATACCTCTGACTTCAATCTGCAGCTTAGACACATAGTATTTCCCTCTTTTTATGTGTATTGATTTACGATAATATACAATCGAAACAGATTGGTGTGGTAATTGTGCGAACATGTCCGCCTGGTCCTAAAACCTTGCTACGTAGGCCGGTACATGTAGATTTGATTGTCATAACTTGCGACTTCAATCTGCAGCTTACGTACATAGTATTTCCTTCTTCTTTCTTTGTATTGATTTAAAATAGCATATGATTGAAACCGATTGGTGTGGTAATGGTGAGAACATGTTCCCCTGGTCCTAAAACCTTCGTACGTAAGCTGGTAAAGGTACATTTGAATGTCCTACCTTTGACTTCAATCTGCAAATTACGCATTTAGTTGTTCCTTCTTTATTCTTTGCATTAATATATGATAATATACGATCGAAACCGATTGGTGTGGTCCTGGTGAGAACATGTCCGCCTGGTCCTGAAACCTTGTTACATAGGCAGGTAAAGGTAGATTTGAATGACATAACCTTGACTTCAATCTGCAGCTTACACACATAGTATTTCCTTCTTTTTTCTTTGTATTGATTTACGATAATATACGATCGATACCGATTGGTGTGGTAATGGTGCAGACATGTCCCCCTGGTCCTTAAACCTTGGTACCTAAGCCGGTAAAGGTAGATTTGAATGTCCTACCTTTGACTTTAGTCTGCAGCTTATGTACGTAGTATTTCCTTCTTTTTTCTTTGTATTAATTTACGATAATATACGATCGAAACCGATTGGCATGGTAATGGTGCCGATATGTCTGCCTGGTCCTGAAACCTTGATACGTAGGCCAGTAAAGGTAGATTTGAATGTCCTACGTTTGACTTTAGTCTACAGCTTACGTACGTAGTATTTCTTTCTTTTTACTTTGTATCAATTTACGATTAATATAGGATCGAAAGCGATTGGTGTGGTAATTGTGCCAACATGTTCGCCTGGTCCTAAAACCTTGGTACGTAAGCTGGTAAAGGTAGATTTGAATGTCATAACTTTAACTTGAATCTGCAGCCTTTGCAGGTAGTATTTCCTTATTTTTTCTTTGTATTAATTTACAATAATAAACAATCTAAATCGATTGGTGTGGTAATGGTGCGGACATGTTCCCCTGGTCCTAAAACCTTCGTAAGTAAGCTGGTAAAGGTAAATTTGAATGTCATACCTTTGACTTCAATCTGCAGCTTATGTACGTAGTATTTCCTTTTTATTTTATTTTTTTTTGTATTAATTTACGATTAATATACGATCCAAAGCAATTGGTGTGGTAGTGGTGCCAACATGGTCGCCTGGTCCTTAGACCTTGGTACGCAAGATTGTAAAGGCAGATTTGAATGTCATAACTTTCACTTCAATCTGCAGCTTACGCACTTAATATTTCCTTCTTTTGTCTTTGTATTGATTTACGATAATATACGATCGAAATCGACTGGTGTGGTAATGGTGCCCACATGTTCGCCTGGTCCTAAAACCTTGGTACATAGGCCAGTAAACGTAGATTTGAATGTCATACCTTTGACTTCAATCTGCAGCTTACGCACATAGTATTTCCTTTTTAGGTGGGGCTCCGTAAGGAGACCCCCTCTCATGTACAATGTACATAGTAGACCTAAAAAGTTCAATATTTGAAAACCAGGAACTATTCCTGTCGTGTTAATAGTCCTGATTTGTGACAAGACTTTATTCTTAACATTTGATATCGGCAAAATAAACAAGACTGATACCTGAAGGGTTTAATAAGAGAAAATACTCTGTCACCACTGGTTACAATTGCTGAAAAAGCCTCACTGTGAGAATATGTCATCCGGCGAACGTATGTATTCTGGTGCAAACAAGAAACAGATTTTAAAAAGGTGCAAGTTATTTTCTTTCATTTGTGCTCTTAATGGTAACACTGGTATTACTGCTCATTGCTGATGTAAAATGTAGATATTCTTTATCGATCTATGCACATTATCAGGACCTTTCTGTTAAAAGAAGTTCCGTATCTTGCTTGTATTCGTGGGTGAATGTGACCTCAATTCTGTGAACACCGAACTTTTGTCAGCTCAATGAGGCTCTCCGTAGGTTTTTGCATATCCAGACAGTTACCAGTCTGAACACGTCCAAAGATGCATCAGACGGAAAAAATCCATTGAGCATTCGTTACAGTGATCTAAAAAGTCCACGAGAAAATGTAATCAAGTTATCACTTCCCCTTACAAGTCTTGTGCAAGTACGCTGTTTTGGCGCAATAACAATATGTAAGTGCTTTAAAGTTGCATTCCGCGATATTTCATACACGTACCTATCCACGTAATTCATCACTAATCATGCGTCGAAGGACCGTTGTGCCTTTGTTTTGGTCAATAAACATGATATTTTGGCGGGAAGAAAGAGTTTTTACATTCGACCATGCAAGTGTTGTTTATAACGGCATTCGGCCATGCACAACGGTTCTAGGGCAATTCCTCGCTGATGAGAGATATATTTACAACCAGTTGGCTCTCGCCGGTCACGTGGCGTGCGCTATATTTGCGAGAGCAAAGCACAATTGCATGCAGTCTCCACGTGCTTGCAGAGCCGTCTGCGGAGACAGAGTGAAACTGTGAAATACCACTATTTTTTTGGTCGTCAACGAGAATAGAATTTTTCATGTGATTAACTGTGCTTGATCATATTTTAATCATGCATGTTCGTATCGCAAGACTCAATGATAAATGGACGAGTTTGTACGCTCATCGGTGCCTATGTTGTTTGTTCAACTTCAAGCCTACGGCCTTCGCATCGTTCGAACTTGAAGTTGAAGACGACGGCATGCAGTCTTACATAATGTTCCGGTGTCAATGACAATGTTTGACACATTTATTGACGCAAAACAGCAAATAAAGCTTTTATATATGGTGTTCATTTTGACGCTAAACTTGTGCATGTGTTTATAAATTCAAGTCGCGATCGTTTGCTATGGACTGTGTTTGTGGTATATATTTTGATAGACATATTTGTTTGCTTTAGATTACATAAGTGTGGAAAACGAGCAAATGAGAACACACATGGTCGCAAACAATAACACATGATTGTCATCTTCACCGTTCACTGCAAATACAGATTCAACTTGGAACATATTGACCTCAAATCTCAGGAAACTAAATTTTTATGCAGTGAAACAAACGTCGTTTCATATTTCAAGATTTGTCTATAATTTGGTATCAGCAGTTCTAGGATGCAGGTACCTCCGTTCCATTGGTTATTAATGTTACAGCAAAGATGGTAGAAAAAGCCCTCCTTCAGGGTCGGTAAGGGGTTTCTCGCACTGGCGTACTGCTTTTTTTTTTTTTTTAATTTATTTACCGTACTGGCGTACTGGAAGCCGTCTTGTTTTACGTACTTCGTACTATCCAAAATTTTGAAAGATTTTTATTTTCCGTACTGCGTACTCTAGAAGAATGATTACCTGTACCAGCGTACCGACCCCCCCCCCCTTCTCCTTGGTTACAGTGAGCAAAAGACTATCTTCATGCTTATCTGCGCAGAGAGAGAGAGAGAGAGAGAGAGAGAGAGAGTTTTCACCAGGATTCGTCGTGTTTCCTACCAAAAATTTTGTTTTAGGATGTTTGTTTTATTGACGATGCACTGCATTCGTAAGATCTTGTCAATATTATCGTCTGAATAATTTTCCTCGCGCTGTTCCTACCAACTGTACACTATAGTAGATTGTTCCAATGCAACTAAGCAATCATATATTTCGAGTTTGCGTCATGATATGATACATTTGAAATCCTCAGTATTTTTTTTTTATCGCAAATTACCAAAATAGAAATGCGAGATAAAAAACAAACAAAACAAAACAAATCAAAAACAAAACAAACAAAAAACAAAAACAAAAACAAGAAAAAAAAAAAAAAAACAAAAACAAAACAAAACAAACAAACAACAAAAAAACAAACAACACACACACACACACACACACAAAACCCCACAGCAGATCTAGAAAGGACCAGATGAAATTCTGAATTACTTGACTAAAATGATTTGTTTGGAAAAAATTGTTGATACCTTAAGTTTATGTACATCAACTTTTGTTCTGCATAGGCCTATGACTTACAAGAAAGAACGATAGATAATTCTGTGCTGGAAGCATGTGCAAAAAAATGGGATGTTATTTAGTTGGACTTGTGTGTGCGTGTTTTCGGAGAATGTATACGGTTGCGACCGATAATAGCAGATAGATATGGCTGAAGCAGTGGCCGAAAGAGTGAGAGAATGAGGCTTCTTTGTATAATAAATTTTATGTTTCGAAACGTACAGTTCCTCATCAAATTTTCATGTCGCATGTGCCATTATACCGAACACAGTGTGACACCCGAGGACCCGTTCAGACCGTTGTGCAGTATACCGTTCTGTCAATGGTGACAACGTTCAAAGCTTGTTCTAATCCATTGCAAATGCATTTGGCTAGTGTGGTACACAGCAATGTGAAATTACAAGTACAATCCTTTTTAATTTTTCAAAATAAATTCGTTATATTGTCGTCGAGAAATGTTGGTAAAATTCTCTGTCGGACGAGGCTCTGAACAACGTATTGCAACTTCCCACACAAGTGGCATGCAGACGAATGTCTGAAGAAAGAAACTCACACATTATACCTTGCACAATCTTATAGAAATACAGAACTGATAAAGTCAAGTTCATGAGAAAATTTTATGGTGCCCCTAGGAAAATTGATGACGAATAGAATAACATAAATCTTTGACATCGTAGACAATAACAGCTTGATAAGTAGCGGAGGTCGCGGGCACGTCTTCCTCGCAATAGGCCCTATGTGCAGTCAAGAGCTGCCGATGCAGACAAAATTTTATCTCGAAGTTAGCGGGAAACGTAGATAGTATGCCCATTTGTTTGTTGTTTTTTCTCTCTCTTTGTCTCTGAAGTTGCCGTTGTCTTTACTGATCTTAATTAACGGCACTTTTGTCCCATGAATTTGATTACCTAGCCACTCTCCCCACCCTCCCCCCCCCCAAAAAAAAAAAAAGAAAAGAAAAAGAAAAGAAAACTTCATCAAGCTGGAGCGGTTATAATATGATAATGATATTCGGATTCAATCTCG
Organism: Hermodice carunculata; assembly: GCA_964020975.1. NCBI lineage: Eukaryota > Metazoa > Annelida > Polychaeta > Eunicida > Amphinomidae > Hermodice > Hermodice carunculata. Next base: position 4,652 of record CAXHWN010000230.1, on the reverse strand, counting down.
ATTGATTACAAACACGACTGATCAAGTATCCATGACGAGTTGAATATAACGACTTCGAAGAAATGGGCGGCTCCTGTGATCTTTGATTTTTTTTTTTCCGGCACGTGCGACAACTGGGCACTGCTCTGAACATCAGACCTGTTCAGAATCAGAATGAATGTAGCGACATCATCATCACTTGGACGCCCAAGGCTGACCTTGTCCTTCTTTTACAACCCGCTATCGCTCCATATTTTCAACACCGATGGAAACTGTGTGTGTCTGTCTTATTTTGTCACGCGCGGCTGGGGCACGTTTCTTTTCGCTGTGAGTGGCGTAATTTTCTTGGTCGCACAAGCAGACGAAAAGCCGGCTCAGACGGAAAACATAAGATGTACGCATGCGCGAGATCTATATGTAAATGACCCAAATGACGTTGTCCAGGAATTCCCTACCGCACTCTGTTTGAATATTGAAGTTCCATTGGTGGAACCCGAAGAAGACGTGAGGATTACTCGGTAGTTTCACAAGTAAGTGTGTGTTTTTCATATTTCGTTGTTTTATATTGTGTATTTTACACGAGCGAAGATGTGTTTGTATAAAATTTGACAGGTTCCCTGCCACTAGCGGTGTCATAGCATCAATGTGGTATCCACGTGGTCATTGCCATGTCGACCATCACATGAACATTAATAAAAAAGTCATTATGGCAATGTCGCTCATCACGAACACATGCTTTTGAATATCAATGCATTGCTCACAAATTAAACTTGATGTGTGTTTTGAAGTCTTATACTGAGTTGTTATTGTATGTCACTTGGTCTGCTTTATTGATTGCGTTCAATTGATTGTGGGATTCTGAGATGAATCAAGATCTAGGTCATGGATCCGAGCGAGAAGTGGATGTTTGTAAACATTGCCATGCTGAGACTGTCGACATTTTCAGTTCACGTTTTGAATGACCTATCACTCAGTGCTGTACTCACTCAACCTTGCGCTCGATAAGGCCACTTTGTTTGATGCTAAAACTATTTTTTCTTCGATTGATATACTGTATAGGGAAACTGTGTGCCAGAACAGTCACGGAGAGATGGGAAAAGTTGTGTTTTAATGGGAGGGAAAATGGCGTCAGTGAAAACTATTATTAAAGCAAAGCAAAACTTATATAATTTAAAAGTTGGTTTGATTCATTTACATGTTGAGCTTTAGATTTGTCACATCGTAATCATTCATAACTTGCCTTTTTTGAACGATCTGAATAGAGGTTGAAATGTATGTATGTATGTATGTATATGTATCTATGTATGTATGTATATGTATATATATATATATATATATATATATATATATATGCATATTTTAAGTATGATTAAAACCCCATCTTCTGCTGGGATTTTGGTGTGATTTTTACCTCAGCTGACTTGTCAGTCAGCTGACGTTTTTTGAGGGTCCATCGTCCATCGTCCGTCCGTCGTCCACAATTCACATTTTCGACTTCTTCTCAAAAACAGTCAGCCAGATTCACTTCAAACTTGGTGGAGATGTGCCTTGGGTGGGTCTCTACTAAGTTTGTTCAAATGGTCACGGTCCAGTGATTTTTGGATTTTTAATGAATTTTTTTGTCCATTTTTGGGTAAATCTTAAAAAATCTTCTTCTCCGAAACCACTCACTCAATTGCTTTGATATCACACAGGAACACTCTCTGGGACACTTAGTTCTTAATTTGTTCACCAGGTGGCACTGCAATTTTTTCCTAATTTTTTATGAATTTTTGTGTGTTATAGCTATTTTCGACTTCTTCTCCAGAACCATCACTCAGATTAAGCTGAAACTTGGTGGATATGTTCCTTGTAGAAGGGTCAAACAAAGTTGTTCACTATGTGGGAATGTTGCAGATTCCTGATTTTTAAGGATTTTTTCAATTCTGGTACTTGTCGGTCAATGCAGCTTTCCTATTGATTACTATGGAAGTCAATGGGCATTCTAATGCTAATTCATATTTTTGACTTCTTCTCCAAAACCGTCATCCAGATTAACTTCAAACTTGGTGGCAATGTACCTTGGGTGGGTTTCTACCAATTATGTTCACGTGGTCATGCTCCAGTGATTTTTGGATTTTTAGTGATTTTTTTTTTTTTTTTTTGGACAAATCTTAAAAAATCTTCTTCCCCGAAACTGCTTACCTAAATGCTTTGATGTCACACAGGAAGACATCTAGGGACTCCTTGTTGTTAATTTGTTCACCAGGTGGCGCTGCAGTTTTTTCCAATTTTTTTGTGAATTTTTGTGTGCTATAGTTATTTTCGACTTCTTCTCCAGAACCGTCGCTCAGATTAAGCTTACACTTGGTGGATATGTTCCTAATGGAAGGGCCAAACAAACTTGTTCACTGTGTGGGAATGCTGCGGATTGCTGATTTTTAATGATTTTTTCAAGTCAGCTCCTTTGGGGTAAATGCACCTTTCCTATTGATTACCATGTAAGTCAATGGGCATTCTAATGCTAATTTACATTTTCGAATTCTTATCCAAATCCATCATCCAGATTAACTTCAAACTTGGTGGCAATGTACCTTGGGTGGGTGTCTACCAGGTTTGTTCCAATGGTCATGTTCCAATGAATTTGGATTTTTTTGTGATTTTTTTTCAAAAATCACTACAAAAGTTTTAATAGGAAAACTTAACATAGGAATTTCTTGTAATGGTCGTAACTTTAATAATATTGACCAGATTTACTTCAAACTTGGTGGGGATGTGCCTTGGGTGGATATTTACCAAGTGTGTTCAAATGGTCAAGCTCTATTGATTTTTGGATTTTTGATGAATTTTGTTGTTTGGGGGGGGGGGGGGCAAACCTTCAAAATTCTTCTCAGAAACCACTCACCCAATTGCTTTGATATCGTACATGGACACTCCCGGGAACACCTAGTTCCCAATTTGTTCACCAGGTGGCGCTGCAATTTTTTTTAATGAATTTTTTGTATGGATTTGCTATTTTTCACTTGTTCTCAGAACCATCCCTCAGATTAAGCTGAAATGTGATGGATATATTGTTGTGGAAGGGTCAAACAGTTGTTTACTAGGTGGCACTGCTTTGGATTCCTGATTTTTAAGGATTTTCAATTCGGGTACTTATCGTTCAATGCAGCTTTCCTATTGATTACCATGTAAATCAATGGGCATTCTAATGCTAATTCACAGGACAACTGACACGAAATTTACTGTTTACTTGATATCTTGAGATCTGTTTTGGGTTAGCTACACATGTTTACTATTTTGTATGAAGGTCATGCTGAGACAGTACATGAATGACCTTGACCTCGTTTGTGGGATCACAGTGCAACATACATGAATTTTACTCTTCATTATAACTTGAGAATTACTTGAACTTTGATGTTGCACGTGTGGGTGTTCTTCTATGAAGGTCAGACTTACTCAGAACATGGTGTCCTCGATCCTTTCCAAAGTTCATAGAGCTGCAAGTGTGATGAATGTCAAGATCAGCTGAGGCACGGGCTGTTCACACAGACCTCTTGTTTAAGGTCCATCTTCCTGCATACCCTTGGAATGGAAAATGACAACCTGTATGTATCAGATGTACAGGGTGGCCTTTTACAGATCAAGGGTAGAAACTAAACCAGAGGAGAAGCACTTCCAGTGATGAGGGGGCTAACAATTCTGTTTCTATTTTGCACCACCTGATTAAAGTGTACTGGAGCTCAAATGAAATAATACAGTGAAAACTCAAAGTGACACTCAGTTATCTGACATATTCATTATAATGACACAAATTTGAAGGGACTGAAGTTGTTGTTCCTTTGTTTTTTGACTCATTAATCTGAAATATTCAGATATCTGACTCATTTTCTTGGAAAAAAATAGTGTCATTCTTACAAGTTTTCATTGTGCCTGCTATGTGTGGACCCTGACAAACATTAAAAATGTAGCAATCAATAAAGCAGACTTAGTGACATACAATAACAACTCAGTATAAGACTTCAAAACACACATCAAGTTTAATTTGCGAGCAATGCGCCGATATTCAAAAGCATGTGCTGATGGTGAATGACATCGCCATAATGTTCATGTGATGGTCAACATGGCAATGACCGCGTAGATACCACATTGATGCTATGACACCGCAAGTGGCAGAGAACCTGTCAAAATTTATACAAACACATCTTCGCTCGTGTAATATGTACAAGGTAAAACAATGAAATATGAAAAACACGCACTTACTTGTGAAACTACTGAGTAATCCTCAGGTATTCTTCTAGTTCCACCTCTTCGCTGGCTTCAGCAACAGGTCTTTTCATACGTGACTGTGGCTGCTTTACATATGTCATAACACATTATGCGTGCGCATAAACGATCTCCAAAATACGCTCACTCCCACCCTAGAAATAAATTTTTGTTTGATCATACACAAACCTACATGTATTGAAATGTTAACAAAATATTCATATTAAGCCCGGTAAATTAAGGTCTTACAGATATTACTATAATAGCCATGATAATTTACTCGCAAATGTACCCAAATTTCATATACATGTATATGTATATTATACATGTAAACATATGTTCATGCCCTAATGAAAACAAAGGAAAAACAACAAAAAGCCCCACCTCCAGGCTTTAAGCCTTGTTTTTTCTTTGTACTGATTTACGATCAA
>CAXHWN010000229.1:0-16000 GCA_964020975.1 Hermodice carunculata | reverse complement strand
TTTAGTGACTGTCCTTGAATGTTGATGACCATTACTTGAAGTCTTCTGGGGAAAGCCCCCAAAACAATTGGATTTTATAGTTTAATATATTCTGACTTGAAACTTGTCGTACAGTAAAGAAGATACAAAAGATAAACTACAGGACTGTGCTCCGCTGACCTAAGCTGGTCCCAAAAAATCAAGGTTGCGAGTAAATAGACCTGTGTTGAGCTTTAGCTGAGTGTATATGACATTTAGAAGTATTTCCAAGGCGGGCGACTGAGCGCCCTAAAACAGCAGCCTGACAAGCAGGTCAGCTGAGCTAAAAGTTGCAGCGCTACTTAGTGAACGGGTACGGGTCCCTTGGAAAGTTCCTGTGTGACATCAAAGCAATTGGGTGAGCTGTCTCGGAGAAGATTTTTTCAGCTTTTCACCCCCAAAAAGTAACCCAAAAATCACCCAAAATCCAAAAATCACTGAAGCCTGACCATTTGAACAAACTTGGCCAAGACCCACCCAAGGTACATTCCCATCATGTTCAAACATAGTGGCAGTGTACCTTGGGTGGGTCTTGGCCGACGATATCAGAAAAGAAGTCGAAAATGTGAATTAGCATTAAAATGCCCATTGACTTACAAAGTAATCAATAGGTAAGGTGCATTTCTGATAAATACCCAAATTCAAAATATCGTTAAAAATCAGAAATCCACTGCAGTGCCAACTAGTGAACAACTTTGTTTTACCCGTTCACAGGAAACATATCCAGAAAGTGTCAGCGAATCTAAACGACAGTTCTTCCTCAGAAGTCAAAGATAGTGAAAACACACAAAAAATCATAAAAAATAGGGAAAAAATGCAGCCTCACTTGGTGAACAAATTAAAAACTAAGAGTCCCTGGGAGTGTTTCTGTGTGATATCAAAGCAATTTGGTGAGCGGTTTTTGCAGTAGATGTTTGAAGATTTGCCCCCCAAAATGAACAAAAATATTCATAAAAATACCAAAAATCTCTGTAGCCTAACCGTTTGCACAAATCTGCTAGAGACACTCCCCCCCCCCCCCCCCCCCAAGTACATTGCCACCAAGTTTTAAGTCGATCTTGCTGGAGGTTTCGGAGAAGAAGTCGAAAAGGCGAATTAGCATTAGAATGTCCATCGACTTACTAATCAATAGGAAAGGTGCATTTACCAATATGTACCCGAATTGAAAAAAATCGTTCAAAATCAGCAATCCACAGCAGTCCCACCTAGTGAACAACCTTGTTTGACCCTTCCACAAGGAACGTATTAACATAGTTCCAGCTTAATCTGAGTGACGGTTCTGGAGAAGGAGTCCAAAATAGTGAAAGCACACAAAAAATCCTTTAAAAAGTTAAAAGAAAAAAAAAAAAAAAAGAAATTGCAGCACCTCCTGGTGAACAAATTAAGAAGTCCTGGGAGTGTTCCTGTGTGATATCAAAGCAATTGGGTGAGCGGTTTCGGAGAAGAAAAATATTTTAAGATTTCCCGCAAAAAACCCGAACAAAATTCATTAAAAAGTCCAAAAAATTACTGGAGCGTGATAATTTGCACAAACTTGGTAGAGAGTCAAAATTTACCACACCGAAAGAAGCTCATGGGTACATTTCTATTTATGTTTAATAGTAGTAACCATGGGCCCAGGATTGGATGTTAATATCACAATACTTGAGTCATCTATTTTACATGAAAAGTGATGGGTTCCACAATTACCAAGCTATGAACCAATTATGTCAATTTGACCTTCAAAGCCACCAAAGGCCAAAATTTACCACAATGAAAGAAGCTACTGGCTATATTTCTATTTATGTTTAATAGTAGTAACCATGGACCCAGGATTGGATGTTAATTCAACAGGAGCACAGCATCCCAAATTAAGTCCCATCATAATTTTGCATATGAAAATACTTATCAACTGTGAGTTTTAGAAAGGCATTGCTACTCCAGAAATATTTTAAATCATTTGATAGCTTTGTGTACTTTTGGAGACATATTTGGCATAGAACAGTCAATCATGGAGGGTAAGGTACACAAATGCACCTGTAAAAAAGTATAATCGCATGACAGCCCCCATTTTCTAGGTTTTATCTTGTTGCTATCAGTATAAACTTGAAGTAGAATGCAAAGGAAGCTGTAATTTTACGTTTCAAATACAAAAATGAACCAGCGAATATCACTATTTTAACACGTAAATGCATTAGGCCTAGGTTACTGGTCTAATACTTCGAGCCGCTATGTTGAGATGAACGGCTACCCCACACTGTGCATGCTGCGCCATGCTGCGCAACGCATTTTTGACCAATAAGCCAACTGTAGGCTACCTCCCGCTTTGTGACTACCTGCTGGTTGGGTTGCCCCATATGTGGCGGCAGTGTAGACTGAAATGTGTAGTCTAGCAGTGTTCTGCCATGGAGGTATATATTAGTACTCTATCTTGAGTATGATCCTGCATTTGTAAAGATTGTCTTTGTAGTATCGTAATTTATATTTATTTATGTATTACTTTGTACCATACCGATGTAACGTTGGTTTATGTACAATAAAGATTTCTGTGGTAATTTTTTATAATGCCGGTGAGTTTACAACTGGCATGCATAAAATGTGAGTTTGAATTGGTGCTCATGGTGTTCAAAATTATGCGTGGACAATAAAAATTCTGTTTATCCAATATCATACCAGACGTACACAATTAATAAGTAAAATTAAAACTGTATAGAATATATCGGGATAAAAATCCAATATCATACCAGACGTAGACAATTAATTAGGAATATTAAAACTATTATGTAGAATATATCATGACAAAAATTGTTTGCATAACATTTGTAGATGTACACAATTAAGAAAAAAAAGTTGGTTGCATCGGCCGGGAATCGAACCCGGGCCTCCCGCGTGGCAGGCGAGAATTCTACCACTGAACCACCGATGCTTGCACAAGGAACCGTGTAGTTTTATAATATATAAATTAGACATTGCGCTACCCGTGATGCATTTCCGGTCCAAAAATAGAACTTGAATAGTTACCGAGAGCAAATGCGAAGGCTGGAACGCTGTGAAATCGACTCTTCCCTGTACGTCCTTTCGCATATTCGACGTAAGTGCGAACCAATCCACATGGACATTGAATAGCCACCTCAGTTTCAGGGGTGGTCACTTGTTTTACCAAACCTCTGTCCACAGCATATCGACCCAGTGCCACAACGGCGTGTCCACACATGGTACTGTACCCTTCATTATGAAAAAACAGAACAGCAAAGTCGGCGTCTGGGTCATCAGGGGTGACAATTAAAGCTCCATACATGTCAAAATGTCCACGTGGCTCAAAAACGAGAAATTTTCTGAGGTGGTCTAAATTGTCACGCACATATCTCCTCTTCTCCAAAATTGTGCCTCCTTTGATTTCGGGGTACCCCGACTCAACTATGCGCAGTGGTTCACCGCCAGTGTGCATTTCTGTGGTCTTGATGGACATTTCACTGGAGAAAGCCATGCAGAATTTCACGGGAGATAAACAGCGGTGCAGCAAACAACACACAAACACAACTGCCTTGGTCTGTCCTGGGAGAGTCACGGCAGTGCTAAAGTCAGTACTATTACTAACAGTAGGTATTGTATTACTATTAGTCTGATGGGCCTGGCTGTGATCAGAAGATAGCCCCGAAAGATAGCTCAGTTGACAATGACCAACAACGAGATCACCGACACGTAAACTGCAAAGCCTTTGGCCTTGGAAATGAATGCCCTATTTCTCTAATAATCGCCCGTCCCAACATTTTTGACCCGCATTTTCAATTTTATTCAACTGTTTGTCCAATCATACAGGTATCATACAGATGATGCATATAGACTATGGAGTATGGTCCAATATTAACCGTAATTGTGTTGGCCCACTTGTCGAAAAACTTTGCATGCTTTACAAGACCATGGACATGTGAAGCCCCATAAAAATATATCTTGTTTATCAGTATCATAACTTTTTGTTTCAATTATGGGGCGGTAGGGATGATTTTTTATTTATTTTTATCCATGATTTATTCAAACATTTGATTAAGAGCCTTGCTTTCGTCCACTCTGAGCCCTGTCTTGGGCTTTATGATGCATGATCAAACCACACTTGATTTAAACAACCAAGAAAATCTATACCTGTCAACATTCAGTGTAGATTTTTTATATACCCCGTGTGTTCCAGACACCCATAACAATACCTTTTTTCACCTTGACGGCACGTACACCTCCAACTACATGCATTCCCTGTTTTATTTTCTGTTTGACAGCTTTTGAACCGAACTGAATTTCCATACGTTTAGTCTTTACCTTCCTCAATGCCGTAACTGTTTCACATAAACTGTGCGGCATGTACCCAAACTAACAATGTTTCCTAACATTTACCTTCTAGGTGTTTTTAACCTGATCACTTATACTGTCAGATATTTTCCAAAGTTAACAGTATTTCTAACAGTAACAGTTACTTTCCTCAATGTGGCAATTGTTTCACTTGAACTGTGCGATATACGAACCAAAAAACTAGCATTAATGTTGGCCAACATGTACGTTCGCTGTGTTTTTACTTAATCGCTTAAACAGCCAAGCATGTGACAATTTTAACAATATTTCCTAACAGGTACGTTCTTCAATACGGCAGTTGTGTCCCTCCAACTGTGCAATACGAAACAAAACTAACATTGTTTCCTGACATATACATTCTCTATACCTGTACGTGTTTTCACTTAATCACTCAAACAGCCAAACATATACCAAATTTCACAATATTTCCTAACATTTACTTTGCTCAATCCCTTAACATATTCTCTTTCACTTCAACTGTGTGACACGTACTAATATAATATTTGCTAACAATTATTTGACTTGAACTCTTCCACTTAAACTGATAGCCGCTTACCAAAACTAACAAAAATTCCTCATTTCCCACATAATTAAATGTTAAAAATTTCATGTTAGATTTAGTAAGTGATCGTCAAATTAAGGATAAATTCTGATACATATTAAATGTTAGAAATAAATTTTAGATTTTGATCAGTGATCATCAAATCAAGGATCAATTCTGATACATCATTAAATGTTAGAAGTTAATGTTATATTTTAGTAAGTGATCGTCAAATTAGACTGACAAAAGGATTAATTCTGATAGTACGTACTCAACTAAGTTTTAACATTACCCGAAAATTTAAAACATAGGCCATGGCTGAAATGTTTTTTGAAATACTGCCACTTGAAATATGGCTCACACATGTATGCGAACAGTGGGCATTTTTTTCAGGAATGACCCTCTCCCCATTGAAGCTCATAAAATGTGAACAGTCAGTGCTACATAGCGTAAAGTAACCCCCGAAAATGGAAGGGGAGGTGGTGCTAGTTTTTGTCGTAGAGATCTGATGGGTATGGGTAAAGACAGACGTGTGTGGGTCATCATGATTCAGATTCTATATCAAAGAACAAATAAGCACCAGGAAAGGTGAAGGTCACATCATTAGATCGAGCGCTTTTAGTCCAAAGACAGGCTGAGAAAAATGTTAGAAGCAAATGTTAGTCTGATTTTTTTTTGGCGGGGGTGTGTCTTTTGCCACAAATGACAAAATCATCACTTATCTGCAGCTTGGCAGTCTGCTACCCTAACACTTACGTAAGCGGAGTAGCCATACAATAGGAATTTCCTTAAACCATATCTAATTGAACATCGACCTTGTTCCTCAAAGTTTGAAACTTGTGTGATTTTAACGAAATAAAATCTAAAATGAAATGTAGGGGCTGCGGATGATACAGGGGCGGTCGGTGATGACAAACAAGTAATTTTTTATTGGGCCTTATTATAATAGGTTCCATGACAGGCACAAAACGATCGAACGAACAGCAAGCGTATTAGCCTCATGCATTTTTGCGGGGGGGGGGAGGGGGGGGGAGTCGAGGGCAAGGACGCGGAGAAAGGGAGTGCAGAGAGATTCGGAGAAACAAATCATTTAATTTGTCGTGCCTAACAACGAAAAAAAGTGCAGCATGCAAGTGGGATCAATTAATGACCCAGATATTTCTTTAAACGACAACTTGGTTAGAAATCTGTTTCACACAAAATTGATTTCTCAAGTACAACGGTGCATATTCAATATGAAACAGGTAACCTGGTAATATTACCATGGAGCAATAAAACCAGTTTATTTCCTCCATGTCGCCCAAACTTCTGTACCACAGCTGTCACCGCAGTTCATGGTCCTCCAGCACTACGTTGCCCGGCCGTAGACCTCCTGCAATAATGTGTTATCAAAGTATATTGCGTGTTTCGGTTAACTGTTGCCCGGGTTTGTCGGTCTTTTTTTTTTTTTTTTTTTTTTTTTTCCCATCAGCACCGCAGCGCCGCCGAACGGATGCGACGGGAACAAAAAAACCTTCTGCACTCGTCGCCAGGACCGCTTCGCGGCCTGGCCTGTTCTAGCTCAACGCCATAACCACCCCCTCATTTATTTTTATGATATTCATTAGCTGTTTTGTTTTATAACGCATTAACTAAGAATGGGTCTTAAGAAAGACTAGAAGGGCACATGCGTCTCAAGAAATTGATAGGCCTAATGGATAGCACAGTTTGAATCACAAAAGGGCATCTCCCTGGCTCCCCTATTGAAGATTACTTCTGCATTTAATTATTTTTTGTTTATTCACAGTATTATGTGCGAGCCTTAAATATAGTCAAGAACCACTTTCTACTCGTTATTACCCTATTCTGTGGTTCAAACTCTTTACTGTCCACAAATTAAGTAAAATTATTCAGCACAGACAACCCACCTAATAATGAACAAATATGAACGTGGCAAATGATCAATTAGCCAAATAAGTGAAGCTTTGCTTATATTTTACAAATGCAGAACTTCAATATCATATGGATGAAGAATACCCATGAAACAAAACACAATTACTAAATATGTATGGTACAAGTTCAGGTAAGGACTAGAAAAGAAGATTTGCTTCAAAGAAAATCTTTTTGCGCCTTCAAAAGTTGTAAATATTAAATACTACAACTTTCGTCCTTTAGTATTTCACATTCCATTAAGCTTATGGCTGGATGAAAATTTCAAAGTCCAAATGACCTTGACCTTTGACCTTTACGGGTCACATGTAAATTACAAAATGTACAGTGTTACAATACCTACAATTTAAGCCCAACATGAACCAAATCAAATGCAAATTGACCAAGTTACGACTAGATGAAACTTTCAAAGGCCTGAATGACCTTGACCTTTGACCTCTAGAGGTTACATGTTAGTAACAAAAATGTGCAGTGTTGCAATACCTACCATTTGAGCCAAACATTATAAGAATTGGATGGAAATTGGCTGAGTTATGACTGGATGAAGGTCCAAATGACCTTGACCTTTGCCGTTAAGAGGTCTTACGTAAATTACAAAAATGTGCAGTGTTAAAAGAGCTACAATTTGGGCCCAACATTATCAAAATTGGATAAACATTGACCAATTTCTGGCCAGATAGAATTTCAATCCAAATAACCTTGATATTTGAACTTAAGGGGTCACAATTAAATTTTTAAAAATGTGCAGTGTTACCATAGCTACAATTTAAGTCCAACATGGTGAGAATTGGATAGAAACTGTCCGACTTATGGCTAAAGGAAAATTTCAAAGGTCCAATTGACATTGACCCTTGATCTTTAGAGGTCACATGTAAATTACAAAAATCTGTAGTGTTACAGCTGCTACAATGAGGAGTCCTTGTAAATATGTTCCAGTTTTTCCTGTTCACACTTGAGTTATACAGATTAAGTTTATCTAAGATTGCTGTTAAAGTAGCGGGGCATGGCAAAACATCCTTGTCGCGAGTGACCCTACTTTCTCTCTGTAAAGTTGCACTGGACAGCATCAGGGTTGAGTCTGTACTCCCCTGCTTGTGTCTGAGAGGGAAAGAATGAGTCACTGGAAGAATTTGGAGAGTGTGAAAGTATAGGCTTCCTCTGTGATTGGGCATTCAAAAAGTTACAATTGAGTGGTAGGAGTTATTATTGTTACTGTTTGTCTTCCAAATTTTTTACCTTGTTCCAGCTGTTTGGCTTGACAAGATTGTAAGATCGACTCTAAATTTTGGGTGCTAATTCCTGTAATTGGGGGGGGGGGGGGAGGCAAATTTCCTTGAATATCTTTATATTTTGCACACGTTATACTACGGCTTGGAGCTTTATATCCAAGAGATGTAAATAAGTGCTGACCACTCCGGGTTGGTGCAGGCCAGAGGGTGGTAGATCTAGTGACAAAGGATGGAGACTTACAGGTGAGACAGTAGGACCTTACTTTGACTGACACACCCACATTCTTCACCGGTTCCCAGCAGACCCAACTCCTATCAAAATTGCGCGCCTTTCGGCTTTATTGAACTTAAGTGATAAGCGATTTATGTTGCTGATGATTATTTAAAACACAACCTGAACTTTCATGAACATTGAATCATAAATAGTCCCATAAGGGCTCGGGCCCCCTAAAGTTCAATTAGGCCCAACTTTGTTCAGAGCAAGACTCCAAGAGGCGAACCTGGGAAGGGTCAAGGGATTACAACGTTTTATGGAGCGATCGCTTTGACTAGATCTATAGTCTTTCGATGGGGCTTTGCATGCAAGCTACGGATTGCAGAAATCGGGTTAACCTGTCACCAGGACGGCATGAGCAGTCTCAACACAGGGGAACAGCTAGAAAGGTAGGCCCAGATAGGCCCTACCACAGGCACAGCAAACGGGGTAACACTACTAAAACTAGCAGCAGTAGAGCGTGCCTTCAGCGGCTACACGTTTAAAAGAAGAAGCCTAGACCAGCAAACCGTGCCTTTAGCGGCCACACCTGCTTAGGAAAAGCCTAGGACGGGGTCTAGGACCAGGTTCATGATGTGCCCAGGCCGGGGGCATTTTGGCATCATGCATTCACTGACAATGACTTGGCACTTCTCTGGCTGATCATCTACGTGTACTTGACTATTTGACATCATATTTGATTCAAAAAACACATGTAGACTAACCTACGGCCATTTTGTCTCCCGTTTGTTCCGTGGAAATGAGGATCCATCAAAATTGGAGAGAAACGCAGTCACCTTGTAGTATACAAGGCGCAAGCATTGAGTAGCCTAGGTTCTTAAAATTCACAATGCGGAGCTCTTCAGGCCATGGCTACAGGTCTGGACAGGTCAGGTGTGATGGTATTTTACTTTCAAATTGGTATTCTTTGCAATTGCAGTTTTTAATAACTATAATCTGAAGAACTGGATTTCTGTTCAGTGTAATGTGCAATACATTCATGATGCAACACACTTGAAACATGACTCATGAGGTTGACACAGGCACATGACTGGACGGCCAGTTTTGAAAATTGATGAACATTACTGTAACTAAATCTAAAATCAACGTCCAGTTATTTTAACTCTTATACTTCATAATTACAGGAACACTCTAACCAACTCTTGAAATCATCAATTGTACATTCTCTAACATGATGTACAGTGAAACCTGGCTATTGTGGACACCTCTGGGACTGGCAAAAAGTTTGCACATTCGGCAGGTGTCCACAATATATATATATATACATACATACATACATACATATATATATATATATATATATATATATATATATATATATATATAAATTAACATGTATTTACTTTTACGCTTATTTTGCATTTGATTATGTCAGAGGTGGGAGGCATGTGATAACAAGATTCCATATCTCAACCAACGATGAGGTCACCAAGCAGTAACTTTTGAGTAAAAATACTATACACACAATGCATGAAACACGCAAATCATACATTGAGTCAAGTGCATTTATTTCCCCTTGATATATATATATATATATATATATATATATATATATATATATATATATATATATATATATATTAAATCTGAGAATTTTAATTGTTCATCTTCTTGAATTATATGTTCTCATGGTCATAGAGTGAGAGCCTTCTTTTCGGTGTTGACTTCTATTTAATTTTCTGAAAGTGAACTTGTCCCGCATCAACTTGCAACTGTTCCAGACTACAGGACATTGGAATTTTTTCACCCTATGTTAACTACCATCGGCACTTTTCCAAACTTGAAATGTGTCTTATTTAAGATAATTGACAGGGCTGTATCCTGGTCAGAATAATTGTGGGGCAGTAACAGGCGAGGGGTGTGGGGGCTGCCTAGGCCCCCACTGGGGTCCAGAGGTGAACCCCCTGGTGGAGGCCCAGGGGGCGAAACCCCGGAAGCTCCTGCATTTGGAGTATTTGAGCAGCTTAAAAATGGCATTTCCTGTAACTAAATAGCCACAATTTCTGAAGTTTTTTTTTTCTTCTTAAATTGGAACTGACACTAAGATAGGCCTAACTTTTTTTTTTTTTTAGGAATCATAGTCTCAGAATGGAAGAATACTGAATAGGCTACACTGGGGGCACAGGTCATCAAGTTAGGTTGATTGAGAATCTTGTCCATTAGAAAAAAAGAGTAAGAAAACACACTTCTAAAACAATATTTTTGGAAAATAGATCATATATTTTAGTCCTATATACAATAACAGATAACCTTTTAAAATATGATGCCTGTAGATTCAGATAATCTTCATGATTATAATCAATTAATTTGGTATCATAGACATTATCCTTTTATCCTGGTCATCCGATCACAAATAAAGAAAAGTTTTGTATTTGATTTCTGCACGTACGATGTATTTATTATGCATACTTCTATCCTGGTCATCCGACCACAAATAGGAGGATGTATTTTGTATTTAATTTATACATGCATAACATATAAAGATATGTATTTGTGATAGGCCTACCACATTCATGATCCGTTATTCTGGTCAACCAATCGAGAATATGATTTGTATTTAATTTATACATGCATATATCAATCTTTATTTCTATCCTGGTCACCCGACCACAAATAGAAGGATTTGTTTTGGATATATGCATAGGCCTATCATGTATAATCATGAATATTTGTTTGAGGAACCTCCGTCATTATTCTCAATACCGGCTATTCGACCATGGCATGGGGTTGTGTGTATTGTATTTAGTATGCACCGAGTCACTTTGTACAGGGACTGTTACTTCAAAAGTACTTTCCAGTTTGATTTCATGGCATAGATGACATCTGGCGTAGGGATTAAATCACTGTTTCTGTGAGCCAACATTAAACTCACTGTCAGAGTGGGTGATGGCACAAAGTTACTCTCTGTATTCAGTTTTATGAGTCAAAAAAGACAGGCTAGTGTGCGCAATGTGTTGAAAACTTTCACTCAAATAAAAGAACAAATTTCGGAGGGGAGGGAGGCAAGTGCCCCCTTTGCCCCCCTCCCCCCCCCCCCCCCCCCCCGGCCGAGCCTACGGCCCTGATTAATAAGGTTTGAACTTTAACATAATAATAGATGGACCACATTTTTTCAAGGTTGGCAAAGAAGAGCAAACATCATGTGATAAAGCGATATCGCTAACCACTAATTAGGGCTCTGGTTTTCATCACAGATAACTTCATATATAAATTCCACAGGGCAACATTGTAATGACGATTTTCTGAAAACTGGCCCTTTCATTTAACTTTTGTTTCACAAGCTATGAGGTAATAATAATAATTAATAAATTCAAGGTGGTGTGGGCCCGTGGCAAATAGTTGAATGATGATCGAACCCGTCCGGATTGCTTGCTTGCGCCCCGGGGCTTGTGCTCGCTATCTACGGTGCCATTAACATAAAACACAAAACAAACAAACAAAAAAAACAACCATTACAATAGTTTAAAAATCAACACAAAAGATATCAGTAGTAGATATATGTCTAGCCTCTAGGCATGGAGCTGTCATAAGGTAGCTCCATGGTCTAGCTAAGGCCTAGGTGAAGAACTTATTTGAGTGCGTTCATCTTAGGCCTGTTTAATATTACTATTAGGCCTACCACGCAGTAGGCCTTTTGCCTTCTCTGCCTTAGTGTGGATGGAGTTTTGCCTGCCTGCTTTCAAACTCCAATGGCAGCCCCTTTGGTTCCTTCTGGTAGGGTTTTGGCCGATTGAACACTATTTCTTTAACTAAATCGGAAAAAAAGGCTCCACATCCTCCGGTACAACCCACCTGCCTACCTACCGCTAACCATACTTGTTCAAGAAGTGTTACTTAGCTGACGTCACAAGCTTTGGGGAACTTTTCAGTGTGAAAACAGAAAAAATAAACAACCGTTACGTTGTTGGACTTGGTCTTTTATGCTAAAAAAAAAAAAAAAACCACTCCAAACTTTGCTGCCATAATTTACAATGGGTAATATAAGGGATTTAAAAAGTCTCATAACAAGTTTAATGTTATTAATTGGGTATCGTCATAGTTTGAAAAGGGCTTTGTTAGCCTGATCTTCTAGTTTCTTTATACCAATTATAGCATGGGAAAAGTACCTGCAGAACAAAATTCATTACACAAGTAACAGTACCGTTGGCTACATCAAGCTCACAGCCATCATCACTAAATGGAACAGAGTTGATGTTTTTGCCATTTTTGTTGAAAATCATGATTTTAGTTTTATTCACATTAACTAAGAGTAGAGTTTCCACTTGGTGCAATATTCCAGAATCCTGCCAAGGGAATGTTGCACTTTGCAGACCTTTCTGCTGATTCTGATACAAGAACAAGATCATCAGACAATTCAAGTTTACATCATACAATTTCACAGGTTCAGAAAAATTATCAAATACACTAGGCAGTTTGGAAGTAAATAAATTGAACAACAGAGGACTGAGTACACAGCCCTGCTTCACATCAACATTTGATGTGAATGGGGACGTGTGTCCATGATCCGTCTCAATACAATTTTTCACATCAGTGTACGTGTTATCAATAACGTTTAAAATGCCCCCCCCCCCCATTAATTAGTTCATAAATTATCGCCCAACAGAGTCAAATGTCCTACGGGGTCGACAAAACGTGTAAAGATTCTGTGTAGAAGAATGAAGGTATTTGCAATAAAAGTCTTTAAAGTTAGAATGTGATCAGCAGTGCGACTTTTCTTCTTAAAACCTATCTGATTATGAGGAATCACATTATCACTTTTGAAACATTTGTTAAGTCTGCTGTGTAAAAATCACAAAATAATTTACATAAAAGACTTGATAGTGCTATACCCCAATAATTTTCAGACTGATATTAGTGCCCCTTTTTATGTATAGCCAGTGCAGTCAGAATGTTTTCACGCCGAGAGCCTGAAAATATGCCCCTACAGAGAATATGATTGAATAACGCTGTAAGGAGGTAGGTTATGACACTCGCACTGCATTGAAACATTTCGTTAAGTGAGCCATCATTACCTGGTGCTTTGCCTCGCTTTAAACTCAAAATACATGTTTCAACCTTCTTTTGGTGTGATTCTGAAGATCAACCCATTAAATATTTTTTCTCTGTTTCACAAATAAACTTATATTTCCATTATGTGCAAGGGTGGAATGGTTGAGAACATTTTTAAAGTGATCAAATCATCAATCCATACTGCACTATTAATTGGATTAGTTTTTGACTTGGAGCAATTACTAAGCTGATCATATAATTTCTGGAATACAGTAGGATTTCGGCTCTCTAGTGTTTCCAACTGATATACCAGATTACCTTGAAACACGTTTCTTACTATTAAGAATTTTTTTGTACTGTTTAAAACATCCTGCAGAACAAATACAGTGGTACCTGCTGTATGCAACCACTACATAGAGCATCTGCATTGCTTTTTATGGTCACTAGGCTCAGATATAGGAGTCAATTTCTTTGTAAAATTTACCTGTGGTGACAGGTCCCCTGCTGTATGTGGCCACTTATCCTTGGCAGAAGGGGTGGTCATATACAGCAGGTACTAGTGTAATGAGAAACTGAAACAAAACCGAACTCATGAGAAAGTGAAGGCGCATTAATTTACAAGGGAATGTCAAGGTCATGGCATGGGTCTCAGAAGGATGAAATGGACATTTCTTGTCCTCTGGTTCTGTAGGGAAATCAGGGTCAATGGCTACAGAATTGTCTTCACAAGAGTTTTCAAGGAACTTTACACTGGGGCTGGGGACAGGTTTCAATCGCATCAGGTAGGGAAATTTCTTGCATGTTGTGCTCCACAGGGTGAAGACTTTTCAATTATTTACCACAATTCAATGGTAAATTCTCCCCCCCCACCCCCAATTTAGGGGGTGGGGATGGGGATGGGTAGCAGTTGACCAGTGTATTATATAACGCAGTTGATGCCCACCACATAGCCATCCCCTGGTGGCACTGGTAGGGCTTATGTAAACTTGACCGCGCCCATAAGCTTACCTTTCATATGCTGGCAGCAGCATGTGTGGTGCCCTAGAGGCTGAAAAGTTCACATTTTGGTTCATGGAATTCATTCTGACATCACCTATACATATACTGAACCAAACAAATAACGCAACCCTTAAACTTTTTAACTTAAATATTTATTGTTACTTTCATATCACAGAAACAAATTAGATCCATATTCTGCAGTCTTTTTGGCATAACATGTGAAAAACAAAAACTTGAAACTGTCAACGAGGGCGCAATCAGCTGGCAATAAACAGGGCAACATTGATTTGTAAAGTTCACAAATTGGCATGTCCACTAATACTGTGTGTGACCACCATCAGCATCTGTAACTGCTATGCAACGTCGGCGCATGGATGACACTAGCCGCTGCACCATCTGCCGGGGCACACGATCCCACTCTTCTTGAAGAGCCTGGCGAAGCTGCTGGCGGTTGGCGGGTGCTGGATCCCGTCTCCGAACACGCTGGTCAAGGTAGTCCCAAAGATGCTCAATGGGATTGATATCAGGTGAGAAGGCTGGCCATGGCAAAATGTTAATTCCTTCTCCTTGCAGAAAATCCATCGTCAGTCTAGCGGCATGGGGCCGAGCATTGTCCTGTTGAAGCAAGTGGAGTTGGTGGTGTCTAATGAAAGGGACAGCAACAGGCTGAAGGATCTCATCCCTGTAACGGGCAGCGTTAAGATTGCCTTCAATGAAGATTAGCTGGGTTTTGGCTGTGAATGAAATTCCACCCCACACCATCACTGATGCACCTCCAAATGGATCTGTTTCCAGCACACAGGCATCTGAGTAGCGTTCTCCCCTTCGTCGCCAAACACGTGTCCTACCATCTGCATGATACAGGGTGAAGCGGGATTCATCAGTGAATAGCACATCCCTCCACTGTTGATGGGTCCAGCGAGTATGGGCAGTAGCCCATTGTCGTCATGCTTGCCTTCTTGCCTGTGTCAAAATTTGACCCCTGTAAGGACGCCTGGCGTGTAGATGGTGTTCTTGTAGTCTATTACGGACTGTCTGGGCAGATATTCTGTTATTGGTTCTGCCAGGTGTCTGTTGTGCAGTTCTAGTGGCTGGTCGAGTTCTGTTCCGCAGATGTGACACCCTGATGTGTCTGTCTTGTGCAGGTGTGGTTTCTCTTGGTCTCCCAGGACGCTGTCTATCAGCTGTGGCCCCAGTCTCCTGGAATCTTGTAGCAAGTCTGGATATAGTGGATTTGTGGACTTGCAGTCTTCTTGCCACCTCTGCTGCAGATAAACCAGCCTGTAGCATGCCAATTCCTCTCTCCCGATCTACTGTTGATAATCGACCCATAGTTCTTGGAATACTGTGCCAAATGAATCCCATGCTGCCCTTTTATTGTCCGTGAGGGGCTACACCCAACCAGTAAAGGTGCAAATGTTTTAGTCATGTGGGTAACACTGAATCCTGCAGTTGTCCTTGATTCAGCACAACCACCAAACTTTGAAAGCCTCATATCCTCCCACACAGTTACGCTTGGGCTGATTTCAATGTGGCCTTTTCCTGTCCCAGAATCAAAGACTTGGCAACCTTAATTTCAGGTGTCAAAGACTTGCGTAAAATAGCCTGCTGTAGTCACTCTTGATTCATGACAACGACCCCATGGCAAGGTCAGGGTACTCGACCTTGCGGTCACACTACTTGGTGCATTATTTTAGACTG
>CAXHWN010000227.1:0-14071 GCA_964020975.1 Hermodice carunculata | reverse complement strand
GTATATCTTTATAGGAGTAATGACAGGTGCTATAATAAACAGATTATGCTTTGATACTGGCTATGATTGGTGCTATAATTAGAATACTCTTTTTTTATAACAGGTTGTTAGGTAAACAGGTTATTTTCACTGAATGTACATAATATGTACATATTTTATACTTTAATAAAGTTAGTATGTTCACCAAGCAAGTTTTTGTTACAAGCATTGCCACCTGTGAAGTCTATCATATTAAATGAACAATATTTGATATCTGAAACTATTCAGATTTCCCTGTACATCAAGTCTTCTGTACAGAAAAAGTGACTGAAAAAAAAGGTTTACCCTTTCTCCATACTTCATATATCAGAGACATGATCTGTGTACAGTGCAATAAAACTTGCATTCAGAAACAGGGCTCTCTCTCTCTCTCTCTCTCTCTCTCTCTCTCTCTCTCTCTCTTCTCTCTCTCTCTCTCTCTCTCTCTCTCTGTATGTATATGTGTCCAACCTGAAGGAGCAGCTCGTATCGTACTTTCAATAGGGGGGGGGGGACTCTTCTTTTTTTGCACAGAGACTCAAATGAGAGTTCTATGCAAAATTCCGTTTTACAAACAGGACTCAACTTCATGTTATGTCTTTTGTTCCAAATGATATGATAGTGATTATTAAAGTATGTATTTTGCATCAAGGACTCAAATCCACATGCATGAGTCTTCATCACAAATTTGTTTTCAAATCAAGCTTGACAAATGCACTCATGTTCTCATAAGTCTTTTTGCTAGTAACTTTCTGACCCAAATACTATTTTCTCTAGTGCTTAATGGGCTCAAGTGCATATAAGCCTTTTTTTCAGATTACTAGTTTATTTAAAATTTATGCCAAATCTGTTCGATGCAGACTTGCTAGGTCGTAAGTCCTCCTTGCGACAGAGAGAAAATCGCAGTTCCAATTTGTGTCATTTTAGATTAATTATATCTTTCTTAATGAGCGTCAAACATCTTTACTAAAAATATAATACCAATAGATTCCTTGTTGAAAGAGAAATCCACCTGCACAAAGTACAAAAATTCCCAAAATTTTACCCAAGTCCCTTTTGCAAGACACTCTCCAATTATCAGTTATGCAACTAAGCAATCAATGGTTCTTTCTCCCATGCGTCAGCTGACTTCTATGCGTTCACATAGACCCACCTGTGTAGCTTTCCAGATCTGAATAATTGATTTTGGCGCACCACATCTAATTTACGTTATTAGGTGAGTGACATGTAAAATGAAGGAGATGGCGTAAACACACATTTGCATAAATAGAACAAGAGACCCATAGGCCTTATGCTCTGCTGGCACCGTGGCTATGTTGCGCCTATTTATTTTCAAAGTTGCGAGTCCTCAAGTGGCTTCTGAACATAAAAGCTTATGTACATTTACTATATAAAATGGCCAATAGGCCTGCCTGGTGCTGTGCTGACATTGCCATTGATGACCAAGGTACACCTTGCCATTACAAAATCACCTTCCAACTTTACAGGCATGGTGACTTCTCAAAAAATGATCAACGTCACTGATATTGTATCAAGTTCTAGGTTTGGACTTTGTCGATACATCCTATAAATTCGGCAAGTGTAATCCAGTATCTCTTCAAGATATGGATTTTTAAAAAATCTTAAAATACATTTTGGCTCATAATTTCCATCAAATTATAGGTGGCGCCACTAGTATCATCAGCGACGTAGACTTGACCTCCTCCACAACCCCACCAAATTTGGCGAAGATCTGCCAAAATTAAAGATGCTAGAGTGTTCCCAAGATTTTCATATTTTGACCCCTATATTGCATAATATTATAGGTGGCGCCACCAATGTCGAAATGAGCCTAGATTTTTATACTCTCTATTAGTCCTGAAAGTTATATTAGGCTAACATAAAAACTATGGATGGTATTGCAGTCACAAGATTTTCACATTTTGACCTGCATATTACATAATACTATAGGTTGCACCACCAACATTGATGTCGACAAAGATTTTAATACACTTTATAACATCTAAACGTTATATGGGCCTATCTCAAAAATTGTCGGGTGCAGAGCATTCACGAGATGACCCCTATATTCAAACTGGCCATTTGACCTTGAACTTCAACTCGGATATGCGCCACACGCCAGCTTTCCAGATATAGTCTGTTTGTTCAAATCAGGTAATAACTTTTCAAGTTGTTGACGAAAAATAATAAACTTGGACAAGCGCCAAACCCCAAAATTAGTAGGTCACAGTGACCCAAAAGTAAGTCACCAAGTAGAGTTTTATGTTTTATGTAATCAAGCGCAATTTTGATCTGGAGGCTCAATTCTCTTTGCCATTGAAGTCCATGCTACACTCTGCCATTACAATATCACTTTTTCAACTTTACAGGCATGGTGACCTCAAAAAAACTTGGTCAAGGTCACTGAAATTATGTAACATTCTATCTTTGGCCATGGTCTATATATCCAAAGAATTTGGCAAGTTTAGTCCAATTGCTTTTCCAAATATGGAATTTTACATCTTAAAACACATTTTGGCTCATAATTTCCGTCAAATTATAGATGGCGCCATTAGTATCAATAGCAACTAAGACTTTGACCTTCCCCATGATCCCACCAAATGTTTTAGATCCGCCAAAAATTAAAGAGACTACAGTGTTCACAATATTTTCACATTTTGACCCTTATATTACATAGTATATAGGTTGCGCCACCAATATCAAAAGGGGCCTAAATTTCCATACACCCTATAAGTCTTAAAAGTTATGTTGGGCTGACTTGAAAAATGTGGACGGTATCGCTCTAACGAGCACAAGTTAACGGACGGACGGAGACCAAAACGTGAAAAATAAACATAAAATAATAATGATATGCTTATGTAAGCAAATCTAAAAAAGCAAATCATTATTTCTACCTAGAGAGTTAAACATCTAGGTAATAATACAAACGTAAAAATTTGACAAAACTTCGAACAAGTACACGATTTGAAAATAAAGACTGGACGCTACACCAAAACTGATCCTCAGAATAGAATATGCACAAACTGTACCAATCATCAAATAGAGGATGAAGCACATGTCTTACTCAGATGTAATCTGTACAACCAAGCAAGGAATTACCTGAATGTGAAATTACCAAATTATGACAACACAAACCTATCTGAGGATGAAAAACTCCAATTTTTATTGACTGGTTCACAGGGTGACCATTATATCATGAGACGATCACTGCCATCTATAAACTCGGCATTTGAGATGCGCAGAAATTACATATTATATTATTACTTGGCTCCAACAAACAACCTAATATTATGTTACATCTTGGCTGCCACAGACAGGTGTGGCTCTTTTTAAATATGTTCCATTGTATTTAGTTAGGTTATTTTTCTTTGTAAATCGTGAAACAATATGTTTATATTATTTGTACGCTGTACCATACTGACCATGTGTCAGTTTATGTACACTAAAGCTTATTTTATCGAAACCTCTCTGCAGTGTGTCAGCCTTGGTACTTGGAAAAAGTGCCAACTGTTGAGAGGCATCTATTTCAGAGGTGGTCGGCCCTTTTGGGTAGTATGACGGAGTACATGTGAAAAACTATTCGAACATAATAGGTCTCACGTCACTTAATTATTACAAGAAGAAAAAACGTCAAAGTAAAGTCTTCCATAGTAAGCTTGAGCCAATCATTGATATCACAGTAATTCAACACTAATGATTTCATTCTCCAACTTTCTTAATTCTGAGGTCATTAAATACACAAAGTTGCCGAAATAGTCATTATAGACTGGATGACTGTTAGTCTTTCAAAGGTCTAGCCAACTCAGCACCGGTAGCTGTTTGTGGTAGGGGATTATCTGGTGCTAGGCTTCTGCACAGAGGTTTCAGTTCTTCTCTTGGGATTCAGGGCAGGCTCAGATAGCTCCAGCTGGCCAGTGAGGTACAATGCTTCTGCACTGGTGTGGGTAATATTTTGAACACCGTGAGAATCAGAGGATCCATTTCAAAACGTTGGGGTAAGGCCATACGTAAGCTATATTACGTACAACAATTTAAATGTTTGAGCTATAGCAGTCTCTGAGAAAGGATCTTATTTATTTATTTACTTATTTATTTATTTATTTATTTATTTATTTATTTACTTATTTATTCATTCATTTATTTATTTACTTATCTAATCTATTCATCTATCTATCTGTCTATCTATCTATCTATCTATCTATCTATCTATCTATCTATCTATCTATCTATCTATCTATCTATCTATCTATTTGGGTTCTATATTCTGGCAGCAAATTATCAACAGTGCTGGTCAACATTGTAACCAGTCATAAGAAATTGAAGTTTTTGTATAAAGTATTGCATTTTCTTTTTTTTTTTTTTTTTTTGGTGAAATATATATGTTAAATACCTTATGTGTGTCACTCTTCATTTTTGGGGTGACATGTATTTTAAAAACCTCATGTGTGTCACTGTTCAACACAAAAAGACACAAATACGAACACAAATTAAATATCATTCGCATGGTGTGGTGTGTTACTTTGCTTGTGTGCACATGCAGAATGACAAGCCCCATGTGGCTGTGTGGAAGAACAACCTGCAGTGTTCCCTTCGAACGACTGGTGGCGCTGTAAATAAAGAAATGACGTCACAAACCTGTTCAGTTCAAAAGATGGCGAAGACCGAAAAGAAGTTGAGGTGACAGGTAGACTGGCGGGCTACCTGAATGAACGTTAACTCGCAGAGACGTGATAAGATACCCCATGCAAATGTACGTATAATTCATGCAAGGATGGTATGTCTTTTCCTGAGACCGAAAACGTAGCCGTGGTGTTGACAAGGCTTTTGCCGGTTTTATGTCACGAACTGGCATGTGCATTTATTTACCAGGTTACAACCAGCATGGTCTTAACGAGTTAATACCTCCATTTTTCTGAAGTGAAGAGGTTGGACCTGGAACATCTATGCGTCCAATAACCCACATAGGGCCATATCTGCATTAAGTAGCAAGTAAGTAAGTATTTTTAAAAGTAATAATTTTATTGACCGACAGGGGTCATCCTTGGCAATAGTCATGCATACATATACATTATAATTGAACAGAAATAACAGTGACAATGCCTCAAACAGTAGAAAGTACACCACCTTACTGGCTTACAGATGAGTATCATACACATTATAGCACCTACAAAGGCTACATATAGTTACTACTTGTAAGTCTTACAGGGGGTATGTCAAAGATAACTCTTTAAGTCTATCCAACTACGCACCCCTACATGTATAAACATACGTATAAATAGACACAATTGCACATGAATGACTATGACTGTAACAGCAGAATAATACAGCAGGGCTGTAGATTCAGTCAATATGACACAAACATTAAAGATTTACGGACGGAGTTCTAATACAATATGACACAAACATTAAAGATTTATGGACGGATATCTTATACATACACACACCAACATGCATGTGAACACCAACATGTGTAAAAACATGCATAGAAAATAAAAAGATACACACAAATGAATGTCTGTTAAAGTAGTGAAGTAATTAAAAAAAAAAAAGCACTCTACAGATCGACACATATACATGTACATGTATATACAGATCAAGTCTTGCGCTGTGTACATGATAACACAGGTGCACCTGAGGACAGGGTCAAACCAGTCATGCAGTATTAATTTGCCACATGAAGTTTGTGCAGTGGATGGGCCACTCAGCACGATGAAAAATTAATGCCTGATTAAGCAATTCACTTAGGCAGACACTTATGCAGAAACTTGCCCAGGTAGAAGTTGACTTTTGGCTCTTTACATGACATCAAAGCATTAAAATACTGTGTATTCATCTGTGCAGTCAATTACTTGTGCTAATAAGATGGTGGCGGATGGGCCTAAAATCACAGTGTCGTCACATGGAGCTCCTATATAGAAAGGTTTGAAAGGAAGCTCACATCTGGACCACCATCCCGCTTCACGTTTGGCATGATTTCTCCGTTTCTGAACACACCAAGAAGCTGTAACTGACCAGTTTATTCAAAAACTATTTTCTACATGTATATCACACAGATAATACATTGGAATCCGCATATATCCACAGCAACAGGCCCATAATTGTCGAAAATGTCCCACAAAATCCATTTTGGGCAAAAAGTCTGACATCAAGTTTGGTCAGGTTTCACAATTTGTGGAAATGAAAACAGGATTAAAACGCACGTGGATCAAAGAATACGGTTGGATTGAGAAGTGTTGTCATACGGCTAATGTGACCGAACAAACTCGATTCAGGATGGGATACCCGTTTGAATTTGGCACTGGAATGTCCGACTTTTTGCCCGAAATGGATTTTGTGGGACATTTTTGACAATTATAGGCCTGTTGCTGTGGATATATGCGGATTTCAATGCATTATCCGTGTGATATACCTGTAGAAAATAGTTCTGGAATGAACTGGTGAGTTACAGCTTCTTGGTGTGTTCAGAAACGGAGAAATCATGCCAAACGTGAAGCAGGATGGTGGTCCAGATGTGAGCTTCCTTTCAAACCTTTCTATATGGGAGCTCCATGTGACGACGTTGTGATTTAAGGCCCATCCGCCACCATCTTACTAGCACAAACATTCTGCACAGATGAATACACAATATTTTATTGCAGATATGGCCCTATGCGGGTCATTGAACGCACAGATGTTTCGGGTCCAACCTCTTTACCCACTATCTCCCCCCCCGCGTATATTACCACGGAAGCTTGACTGACTGAACGTTACGAGTGCCTGTGGGCGCAGGCCTACACCTGCTACGGAATCTAAATGGTAATATTATTCATGTTATTGGTGACTGCTCAGCACGCGTGCTTTCGTCACAATGGTCAGCCTAACGTGATTTAATATCTTCTTGCGTCTTGGCACACACACTTTTATGTGTAAAATTAATCGATTAGTGGTTATTTAATTTTGTTTGTTCGTTTTTTGTTTTGTTAATAAAGGCCACCTGACTAGCTGATCAGCTGGCCGGACCGCAGCAAAGAATTGGAGTGCCACAGAATATTATTATTATTATTATTCGTGATTTTGCCTGACCTTTACCTACCATCCATGTTATATGACCAGTGTGTCGAAGGGTGGTAGACAAAAACATTTTATGGAGATTGGTGATGAAAATGACCCCTTTAAATACTCCTTCCTCCCACGAACTATGAGGGGCTACCTGCCTCAGGAGGTGTGCTAAAGTAGTCATGTTGGTACCTACTTAAAATTAAGTGTTTTCTTTTCCATTAAATTTCAGCTCATTGACATTTCATAATTTAAATTTAATTATCTGTGTACCAGGTACATAAATTATCGTCATATGACATACACCTTGGCGGGATGCCAAGTGAGGTGATACTGATAGTCAAGCATATAGATGAAGGTGATGATTGGACAGGTTTAATATTTCTTTGTGTACAACCCCGGTGATTTCTCAATCCATTGGCATTGCATGCTGTTCTGTGTGACTGAACTTATGAGTCTAGATGTGCTTCACTCAAGTTGTCTAAGATAGTAACCATGCAGCAAGAAAAATCTGGGCAGATGGTGATAGTGCCAAATTTGCTAGGGCTGTGACACAAGCAGATATTGTGTCTGAGATTAGAGTTCACACCAATGTAAATAATCTTTCAGTGGATCAGGCACTACATTCACTTCCAAATAATATTCATGCAGCAAAATTAGCATCAGTGATATGTACCAAAACTGGAATTCATAAGGCCAAGAGAAACAAAAAAGGCCCAGGAAAAGATAGTGGTATGACTGGGACAGAGTGTCAAAAGTCTTGAGATGCAGCAGGCAGGAATCTGTGAAAAGATCTTCTTAATTCATGTCTTTAGGCTGACCTGTCTCATGGGTGTCAAACTTCAGTCTTCAGACAGAATTCAGTCTTGGGAGCTTTTAACATGCCACTGTTTTCTATTGGAAGAGTTCTAATTTTGGCCATTTTCAGTCTTGGCAGGGCAGGACCTCTAATATCCACGCTGTATGTCCTGTGGATGAGATACAAGAGTACACTGAAATTAGGAGAAAAAAGGCCTTTGCACGAATATTGAATCAGTTTGAATCTGTCAGAGATAACAACCCATGATCCCATTTCTGAGTGGGATTAATGCGGTGAAGGGTATATGGAAAATCAAAACAGAACAAACACCATTCCCATTCTGCAATGGGTATTAATGATCACAGCCTACTCAATGCACCAAAAAATATATGCTTGCAACTCTAATGTGGACACTGCGTGCCATTTTGAAGAATACATCCGGGTGAGCAGACATAAGATCTTTGACGAAATAAACTTTTCTGTTACAGAACAGGAAATTGACATAGCAATAAAAAGAACCAAAACTGGTTCTGACATGAGTTTAAACAAAATGTTAAAAGCAGGCAAATAAATATGCCTTGTTGACTATTGTGCATAAAATCAAATGTATCTAAACAGAACGTTACTTTCCAAAATACATGGAGCACTAAATAGGTTGGCCCAGGGTTTTGAATTACAGAGGTGCCAAGTTGCCCAACATATGAAACGGGCGATCAAGCTGAAAAATGTTTCAAAAAGTGGGAGTCCTATTATATTATAATGGAGGAAACCGATGAAAAAGCGGGAGATAGACAAATTTGGGTGATGTATATTGTTAGAAAAACGGGAGATCTCCCACCAAATCGGGAGACTTAGCACCTCTGAAATTAGTAGCCATAATTTCCCTTTTTCCTGGGAAAAACGTACACAGACTTCAGATTTGTTAAACTTCTCAGTTCTGCATCAAAACAAAGACCTTTTTGGAAATTTCAGCAGCCATTTGGAGATTTCAGTACAGGCGTGAGAATGTTCAGGCAAAAGCCTGAATTCAGGCTTTTTCTCTGAAATAAATCTAGTATATTTCTTTGTAAAGACCTCCAAATTTCCGGCTTTTAACACTATTTCAGGCTTTTTCACTTTCTTGTGTTCTCATGCCTGTTAGTAGCATTTGGCTAGAGCTACAGCTAACCCAAAACTGATTTCATAGACATATGTGAGAAACGACCTGCTGAAAAAATTCTTGCTTCTAAAAGATACATGTATGTTGTAGGTCCAAATAGTAAAACCACAAAAGCAGCTGTAGGAGGTAAATTAGGGTGCTTTCCATTATTAGTTGCTAGATGCTCCCACAAGCAGCTAAATACTGGTTCAAAATAAGTTTGAACAAAAATAATGTACACATGTACTTGTTGCAGCAGCATATCTTGATTCCCCGAGTTCCAACACTAGTTAGGAACACCAAATGTAACTAATGTGGATCAAGTCTGACTGAAACAATGTTTTGGACAGTCAACGTACTATAATGAGAACAGACAAAACCAAATTGTTACACACTTTGGAAAGTGGTTCCAGGGAAAGTATATTGAACTGTGGTCTCTGTATGTACAAAGAAATAATCCAACTCTAAATTGCATAGTTATAATTTATTTAAAAGAAATTTTGGAGTTGAGAACTATTTATTATCAAAAAAAAAATTGTTGTATGTAAAAAATTGTATAAGCAATGCACCAGCACCAGCAATTTCAGATCAAGCTGGACAGACAAACAGTTCTCCAGAACCCTTCCTGAGCTCAGAACATATAAGCCATGCTCTATGTTTTTTTGAAAGTAAAGTTGCTCAATCCCTTCATCAGTTTTATTTGCCACCTCTTCGTTGAAGATATCAAATTCAATAAGAGAACTAATGCTGCTGACCAGCAAAGATTCCCAGTCTTCTTGAGTAGAGAAAGGTCCCAAAGAACCGGCCAAGTTCTCAGTTGAATCCGTCATGTAATGAAGAGCAGCACCACTGCAAAAACTGCCCCACTCAAGCAGCAAGAAAAACCTGTCGCTGCACTGGCCCCAATCAAGACCGCTGAATAATGATGCCACCAAACTGAAAGCGCAAGTGTGGAATAATTTCTTTTTTCACTGTGCAAAGTAAATTTTAGAGTAAACCTAATTAACCTCTACAAGCTAACTGTTAGCTGACCGATGAAATAACATCATAACCCATACAAGTGGACAAGCCCAAACCCCCCTTGAATTTCTGAAAGGCAAACCTGCAAACCATTGTTTTCTGTCTGTACTAGGGAAAAGACAGAAAACTTGATTTCATCATCCAACTGCTGCCTACTAGACTTAACCCTTAAAGCGCTGATTTAAGACTTAGTCAACAGCTTTCCTGAGGGCACTTTGCGTGCAAAGTGCCCTCAGGAAAGCTGTTGACTAAGACTACTTTTTGCTTTAGACCAGGCTTGCTGGTATTTGAATAAAAGGTATCTTCATGAGGAATTTTAACCATTCTATGTTTAACAGTAATGAGTAAACGACTATAGCAGTGATTAGCACTTTAAGGGTTAAAAGGTTTGAAGGTGTGAGTTGGCTTTGGCTAGTGAAATTTAAGTTTGGCAAAAAGATTTAAGTTTACAATTTTAGCCAAGTTGACAAATTAATGCTGTGCCTAAGGTACATATATGTACTGACTTGAAAGCTATTAGTAACCATGTAAACAGCAGTACATGCAGGCATCTCCTGTTTTATCTTGCTGTGCTTAGATGTAATATTGAACTGCAAACTGGCAAATTTAAAGTGTGAATTTTATTCAGCCACTGTGTCTAAGGCTGGTTTATATCTTCTTTAGCTTTGCTCCACATTTATTAGCAATTGGCTATGTGGATCGTGGCTACAAAAGGACCCAGTCCAGGGACATGTACAGTCTTATTCTCTGGGCACTTATTTGTTTAGAGTTTTACGTAATATAACTAAATTGCTTTATTTTCATGCTTTTTTCTTTCTAGTTCTGCGGACCAAAGGTTTCATAGCTGATACAGTCACTCGTGTATGTTAGTCCGTCTGTACACTTTTTCAAGATAGCCCCATGTGACTTTTAGGACTTATTAAGTGGACAAAAATCTAGGTCAAGTTCGATATTTGTGGCACCACCAATATCATTTCGCTATACATGGATAAAAGTGTGAAAATGTGAGCTCTCTAGCATCCTTAAAGTTTGGTAGGTGTTCATGAAATTTAATGGAATTGTGGAGGTCGAAACCTCAGTTGCTTATGATACTAAAAGCGTCGCCTATAGCTGAACGAAGTATGAGTCAAAATGTGGTGAAAGATGTAAAATTCCATGTATCTAAAGATAAATGAATTAGATTTATAGCTATATGATTGGATCATGCCCAATGCTAATTTCTTATATACCAGTGATCTTGGCCTATTTTGTGAGGTCACTCAAAAGTGTAAAGTTTAAAGAGGTAACTTTGTAAGGCAGGCTGTAGCTTGGACATTGATGGCAAAGAAAATGGAGCCTCCAGATCAAAGTACTAGAGCACATTGTACATACCCCATCTACTTGGTGACCTACTATTTGAATCACTGTAACCCACAGATTATGGAGTTTGGCACTTGTTTGTTGTTTTTCTGCAATAACAGAAAAAGTTATAACCCAATACCACACTTTAATTTTAGACTTCCAGTTGTGCATGAGCCTTTTGTGCCCTGGATCCCAGCATCGAAAGTGCCCCTTTAAAATTTAAATTGCCTTGCCATCTACAAAAACTGCAGAGACCAGCTGTATTTGTCCTATGGTCTGTTCAGTCACTGCTATAAATGACGTGATGAATAATACTGTGCTTTCAGAATGGCCGCAAGCGCAGCAGGCAGGAGAGACAGTTGCTTTGTGGTGGAAGATTTCAGCCCTTCACCAAGTTCATCCTCTCTGCCAGTCACTGAGGTAATATTATAAACATAATCATTGCATTTTTCACAAAGTGAATTACAGTAGTTCCTCCTTTGACTGCTCCCATGAGATTACCTAGCTTGTAAGGTCACCATTGTGTGGTGTGGAGCCAGAGGATGAAGAAGTAAATAAAACTCATGCTTCATCACTTTTCCTGCCTAGCTTTGCATTATTCTTTTTTTAAGGGTCGGTCCATAGGGTGGACCCTTTCTGATTTCGGGGTGTCTGTCCGTTCACATTCCTGTTACCGCGATATCTACAGAATGCCTGCATGTATTTTGCACTAATTTGGCAATATGCTTACCTTACATGGCAAGATGAACTGATTAGATTTTGGTGTCACCATGACCTAATTTGAGCAAATGGTGGACCCTTCAGTCAAAGCTTGCATTGAGGGTATGGCTAGTTTATTCCAGCACTCATCGTGCAGGCTTCGACAATTCCTATAATCCTGTTGTCCCGGACAAGTGACTTTTGAACATCATTTTTCCTGTGGAGAATCACATTTTTTATTGGAAATAATAATTTATTAAAGCCCAATTGCCTGGAATACTGACTGAGCCAGTGGGAAACTCTAACAAGTTGCTGGTGTAGCATTGGGCTGGGCTGAACGTGTAGTGTGGGGAAGGCTGAAGGTGTTAACAAACGTTGGCAAGCTGTGGTTCTTTACATACAAATATATTTGTAGCTTCTAAAACTATTTCCAGAAATAGTTGTGTTTGAGACAGACAATTATTCAGTATTGATTGAGACAAGCCTCCCTCCCCCGGGTGATTTTCCCTAGTGCATGATCTATGTTAGAGGGACAAGTGAAAATTTAGATTCACTTGTCCTATGGACAAGTGATTGTGGCAAAAATGTAGAAGCCTGTCATGTGTCAAATGGGAAAGACTATGAGGGGACACATGGTGCACATTCCAGCTGCCAGGAACGCTGATTTTTTATCTTCATTTCTCTGTTCCTTTCTACTTGTAACATTTCTTTTTTTGAGGTCTACCAGGCAATCACTGGGTCCAATCTTGCTCAGCATGTATGTCTCACTGTTACATGATGTTTTGATAATTATTATCGAAGCACCTGCCAGTCTCCTCCTTCCATTACACACAAGTCCACTTTCCTAAAACCCATTTCGATCAACATGTCAGTTTGATACAGCTAATTCGTGGAAGTAGCAAGAAAAACACATTTGGTCATTTAAAGTTTTAAATAGCTTCGCAACCAAATTTTGTTACAGACACCTATCTGTTGCCACATGTGTTGTGTTAGTGATTCTGTAATACTGATAAGGGTGCGTGGGTAAGCTTTGCTTGAAGTCTGCTGCCTCATTGAGACCTGTAAGTTGAAATCAGGGTCAGAACTACATGTACATGCACCCTGCTATTTACTCATTCCATACCAGTCCCTGATATTTCCGTATATTAACCTAGATTTAAGACGACAATTGCATATTTAAATTCTTCATGAAAAGAGCTTTCATTCAAGTACCAACATGCCTATAGTCTTAAGTCAGTGGTTCTGGCACTGCCTGGCAAGTCATGCTGCAGCTGCTGCAAGGGCAGCTGCAGCATGACTTGCCAGGCAGTGCCAGAACCACTGACCAAGGCCTTTGACCATAGTATGGAATGGGTTAAAAGGGGTTCCAGGCTGGGTATCTTTGGCTGAGGTGTACAGGTGGCATGATTAGGTACTTGTTCAAAATGCATATTATATACATGTGTATATATGTCTACACTTGTTATCTGCTGTAGATAATGTAATAACATGAGTCGCACATATCTGTAAATCAGTATCATGGATTTTTCATAAACTTATAACTGTTTGTTTATGCAGTGGTACCTCTCTTGAGAGACCCCTCTAATGTGAGACCACATATCTTTCTAAGACCGCTCTCTCAGAACACTGCACAATCTTTTCCATGTTGTACCTCTAATGAAAGACCACCTGTTTTGAGACACCACATTTTGACCCGCTATAGAG
Source organism: Hermodice carunculata (assembly GCA_964020975.1). Taxonomy (NCBI): domain Eukaryota; kingdom Metazoa; phylum Annelida; class Polychaeta; order Eunicida; family Amphinomidae; genus Hermodice; species Hermodice carunculata. Next base: position 317 of record CAXHWN010000227.1, on the reverse strand, counting down.
GCGGTCTCTGAAAAGAGGTACCACTGTAATGGTTACCAAATTATTGAAGACTGGTTGTTTTTGTGAAACTGATAAAGTTTGTGGTACTCTTGTATTTTTGATATGCATTGAAAAAGAAGTTATAGTTTGTAAGAAAATCTTAGATACCTTTTTGCTCTGTAATTTTTTAGAGAAAATCAGTTTTTATTTGATTAAAATGAGAAAATTTGTTCTACAGAAGTATCCATATGAAACTGGACACTCTAGAGCAGATATCTATAATCAGTAATCAAGTTCCATAGGTTAACATGGTCTGTTGATTGAAGCATGTAAATGAT
>CAXHWN010000225.1:0-19000 GCA_964020975.1 Hermodice carunculata | reverse complement strand
ACGGCGTAAGGAGTTATTACGCACGCAAGTTGTCTAACTTTGCATCATTTTGGACGGAAAAAATGCAAAAACTAGCCCTTTTATCGGCCGATTTCAACGAAAAACACATCGATCGACTCGCACGGTTCTGATTCAAACGATGAGACTGGTTGCGCACGCATAACACTCTCCGTTTTTAAACTTGGTACAAAAGCACACCCGATGTAAGCCTGATGTATGTAACCCGATACAACCGAACGCGGAAACATAGATGGAACAACAAACGGACTGAGCAGGGGGGGGGGGGGGATTAACTTGAGCGGCGCCAGTGAACACGCTTTGTAGTCGTCGCGCCCAGTTGACCACTAAAGGGATTAGCGCTCCCGTTGGTAGTCCATCTATAAGACGTCCCTGTTTAAACTTAAAGCTTTAAATTTTACTATAGATATACTAAAAACGAATTAGCTGGCTAAATTAATAACATGTTCTCAGCCTTACCTGTTACTCACCCATATTCCGCGAGATATCGCAACGCTCCTCACTATGCCACCCCCCAACATGTATCCAACGAAAAGTGCATACGTCACAATATCCCCAAATTACTCTCTGATACACCCTTACACATAACAGGAAAAATTCACACACACTCCTTCTCTGGATTCTCTGGGTATGTTAAAACATATTATATAAACCAATATTCTGAAACTTGCTCCATTGTTGACTGCTTCGTCTGTAATAACACTTCATAATCATTTGCGAAATCTTGTATATTAATGCCGGAGTTTTTTGTCTTTAATTTTCTTTGTAATGGACCGGACCTCTGTTGAAACTAGGTGTAACATATAAGGCAACTTTTCCTAGGTGGCCCTTGCGGAAGCGGATGTTTATTATCCTTAGCAGGGTCATCCTGACTACAATTTTTGTATGGTAATTCCATTCTCACTATTATCTTTCTTGTTTTTGTCGTGTATGTTTTTTTGCAATTACCACAATGTATACAATGTATTCACTTCTATGTCGAATAAAATGAATCTGAATCTGAATCTGTAGAAAATCGATGGGTCCATTTTGCTAAATCTTTCACCTGTGGTATCAAATTTTTTTAAATATGTACTTTTTCCTGTTCAATTATTTCTGATATCGTTTACACTTATATTTATAGTCGTGCAGTAAGCTAAGGTTAACAGGGTGTCTGGGTAAATACGCTGCCATTCTTTTCAAATCTTTATATAGAATCATGACTCGTCAGACCACCCACATTCCCCCGCTGATCTCTGGCCCATTCACCATGTTCCTGACTTCAGTCTGTCCGCGAGGTCTTGTGTGCAGGAGCGAGATTGATGCAGGTAGCAAAGCGGTATATAATCTCAGTTTGGCCGACAACAGTCTCCTGTCTATTGTATGCGGTGATGCTTCAATGTTGCGGGCCTGGCACTACTGCTGACGAAGCGTTTCCGTCGAGAGGAACCTGTGTTTCTTTGCATATTGCACTGGTAACGGTCGTCCCTCCCACCTGAAAGTCTTGGTCCTCAAGATCCAGCCTTCCTCAGGCATCCTCTTGTTTCTTATACGAGGAATTAAGGCACCAGCCTCCACCGTGGCAATGATCCTGCCTGTGTCGAATTCAGAGAGGTGTGAGGACCCCGCACGCTGTGGCATTGTGGCTTCACACTCATCCCTGCTTTGACAGTGGACCAATATATAGCACATCGGCACCCCGGTACCAGACACGCGTTTAGCACTTTTGTGGTTGTTGTCTCATTTTCAGGATATTTTGTTTTTGTATGACCTCTCAGGAAAACTCTTAGCGATCCTATGTCACATAACAGTCCATATGACACTCTTACTGTGGACTCCAACTGATTTTTAGAGCACCCCATGTTGAACCAATGGGGGTACCGTTTTTCTCTCTTTCTTTTTGTCAGGGGTATAGTGGCAAAATTTCAATGGCCATTTACCCCCCCCCCCCCCCATCTACCTCACACGCACGGTTACGCTGAACTAAAACCAGCTCTTTGCAACCACATTACAAATAAACAAAAATAATTTGTAAATTGGTGGTCTTGATACAGGGATGATCCCGTTGTGCAGGTGGTCTTAAGGATAGTTAAGACACCAAAAACCTTTGCATGGCCGATTTTGAGATTTTAACGGTTTTTACAAGATGAATGTCCTTTTTATTAGTTGTCAAACTTTCAAGATTTTACCTGAAGTAGAAATATGAGAAAAACGCAAAAAAAACACACAGGCATGTGGAAATCCGAACATCCATGCGTCATTCTTTCGGTTTTGAGCCGCCAAACGGAACAATGCCACCCGTCAATCATACTTAACAGACTGTCACGTGGCTGCGGGTACCAACGGTTCATAGCAAAAGGAGAGTGGTATCAGGGCTGCAAGCCGAAAGTATGTTTGTGTGCAGGGAAAACATGCTAACATGCTAACATTTCATAGCCTTAGCGGTTTACTTTATAGTTATCTTGCTTGTTTTGCGCTCTAATGAAGGGAGACTTTAAATGTTCAAGATGAGCGGGAATCGTCACAAGATGTCCCTTCAAAGGCCGTGCCGCGATGGATTACCCCAGTGGTCCGGCACACCAAAGACAGGTGGGGAAAAAAACTGGCACTTTAATCAACAATACCCACGTACAAAATAATATTTTATCGAAAGCCTGGGATGAGGAAATAAAAGTACAAATAAACACATCGAAATAAGCATAAAAGTGAACAGCAGAGAAAACACACAACATAGCGTTACAAAACTCAGGTTGGAAAGAGAAATGAAACTCATTGAGAAAATAACGACAAAGTAATGCCAAGCTAACTAAGTAAAGGGTACAGACAAGTCTAACAAGCTAACTACATAAAGTATCCAGACAGGAATAAATACAATGAAATACTATTCCTAAAAACAGGATGAAGAGGTACGCGGCGGAAGACCAAACCAGCCATCCGTGCACTGACCACGAGCGGCCACAGGCCGCCCCACCGAAGCAAGACAACACAACTTCCGTTGCTAGGCTTGAGGTCACGGGGCCCGAAGGGCCGCCTCCATGACGTCACACTTTGAAACCAGACTGTCGCTGTCGCCGTTTGACAGATCACTGAATAATCTTTTCCGTACTTCAAAGGCTCTTTTGTTCATGTGATTGCCCAAGAATTGATTGACAATCTCCCCAAATGTTAAGGGGCGATGTTTACTACGTTTTGTACAAATATCAGCTCAACTTGAGCAAATGGTATTGTTTCAGAGGCAAATGATCAACATCAAAGGCCTTTGAAGGTAGTTTTCTCAGAAAGGATAATAGGACGAGAACCCCACATAAGAATGTTTATTCCAAGAAAACGGCTGGGCGAAATTTAATCCGGTTAATGGCTTTTGATTCTGTAATGCCTGAACTGCAAAACCTATTCAGCGATTTTCTTAATTTTGCTTCGTTCTTTTTCTACGAAATGAAGAAAATGAACATTCTGAAAATCAAAGGGAAAATTGAAAAGTCAAACTTTGAGGATGGATAACAGAAAAACGAAACCAAACAAAAAATCGTAGGATCGTTTTTTGTTGCCAATATGTCAGAATTAAGATGCAAGTGTAATTATGATTTTATCACAAATAATTAGTGACTTATATCGACATTTATGGGGTGGATGCTTTGTGGTCAACTCTCAATTGTTTATTCAACAATTAACATCACAGACACACAAATATGGGACATATGAATTCTTTGGAGTATGACGATCAAATATATGATATGTTATCCTAACGCAGGTACATTTTGAGCTAGGATTGACTAAAGCGGGATTTATTTTTGGTGTCTTGCCTGCCCTTAATTGGAGATTCTACTGTATTGTTCATTGGTTATTTTGGAATGTCTTTGTGTACATTTAAGCGGGTCATGCTATGGAAATGGAGCACGTACTTTTTACCGTTACTACAGTTTCAATGAAATGATTTGAATTATGTCAGCTATGTCTGAAAAACAGTATGTAATATGAATAGGAGAAACCACACACGTAAGCGGAATATATTCTGAAAGCCTGTATTATAAATCCCGACCGCGTAGCGGTCGGGATTTATAATGTAGGCTTTCAGAATATATCCCAATAACAAGTGGTATTTCCTTTTCAAACCATGCCTCTTTTGTCACTGGCACAATTTTATAGTTGGGAACCCTTTTCACCACCTGAATCCAAAAAACAGTTTTGAACTAATTTTTGACCTGCCTGTGCACCCACGTGCCAGGTATTCCTTGGCACGATCCACTGAGCACGATAAGAGATACAAAACATGCCCGAACGACCAGGTCACACTGGATGGTGTAGAGGTTAGAGCAGTCGCTTCAAACTGTGGACATCAGTGCAGGTTCGAATTCCACCGGCGCTCAACTGATATGTATATATTTTATTCTGAAATAGAGTAGAGAGAACACTAGTTCTCCATGGCAAACTTCGAAGTCCAGCATTCTGGTCACAGAAAGTAGTTCTCATACAAGTGACATCCACATTGATCAAACTGGAAAAACTGCAGAAGAAATCCCTGGCAGTGACAAAAGAGGCATGGTTTAATTGGTTCCAACCCCAAAAGGACATTGTACGGCAGTGACGTGGTCTTTCCTTATCCTGAGTCTTGATCTGGAGAACCTCGGTGAAAAAAATCAAGAATAGCGCTAAAGGACCTGTGATTTATTCTCATGTCGTGCGTAACAGGATAAGAGAAAACCAGACTTATCTAATATAATTTTATAATAATGAAATAGCTCGTGGCAATATCACCGGCATATACCTTTGTTTTTTTTCTCTGAATTACGATTACAGGTAACATAAGACAATTTTTCCTCTCATAAATATAGCCCGGAAAATAGATATCGTCCATTCAAAATATAGAGCATAATTTTCCTATCACAAATAAAACCATCATAAAAATATATACATGTATATATTTTCCATACAATAGAGCAATACCAAGTTTACAGGCAGGGTTTGTACCATATTGTTCGTGTATTTTTCAAGGTCAAAGGAACATATCCTATTGTGTCCGATGTCCTGGTGGGCTTATAACTGATAAGAAACAGGATGCAACGGACCCACTTAATCCCTATATAAACAATTTGTTGTGTTTTGCGGTACAAAAAGTTTATCTTTTAACCAAAAAAATTGATTTGGACTGGCATCTGTCTTATCATACGCTGATATACTTTTTGTTTTGTGACCACAAAACGGCCTGGTCTCGAACGAACAATCTTCGGCATCAACCACGTAGCAGACAATGACAAACGTACATATCCACTGAACCAAATCCCCATTCTTAAAGTGTAGTGGTTCAGTGGAGGTAAGTATGTATTGTATTAAGATCATTGTATTTATTCCAGTACATTTACTGTGCTGTCTGCGGAGTTGACCCAGATCGGGGACCGTACATATGTAACTCCACCCGCATCAAAAAGGTACCCAAAATGTATTTCTTTTGCTGCTATTTTATTAACACATGCTTTCCACGTATATGGCAGCCAGGGAGACATACGTTTTAGCATTAAATTAATAAAATTAAACCTAAGGCTTACTTTCTTGAGCAAATTTTCATTTTTTAGGGGTTTTTCAACTTTGGATTTAAATGATCTGCTGGCTTTAGATCTCCTAATTTGAGGCAGAAGGCGGATCCATGCTTTTACCCTATCCACACATTTTCACTCCCATCTCTACTTTAATTTGAGTATGATTGTAACAACTTTTTTTTGTAAAAGCTGTGGCTCTTGTGCCTGTAATTCAGTGTTTATTATGTAAAATTATTCTGTTTCCTTGCATTTAGTTAAAGTAAATTGTCGACCAATTAAACTGAGTTCAAAGGAAGTAATGTGTGAAAGGGGAAAGAACATCCATTCTAAACATGTTTTCAACAAATGCCCAAGTTACCCAAGGCGTAATAAAAATCTGTGTGTGGCTCCAACACTAAATACATTTCACAAAACTTAAAAAGTTTCAAGCCGCCCTTCCCTAATAAAAATTGATAACCCTGGCTATAAGATTTTATGGAGAAAGTAGCCGTCGTGTACCGTTATTTTGCAGTAAATTCAACTCAAATACAGCATTTTATTTCACCTTTTTCGGAGGGTTAACTTGGGCCGGGGAAACAGCAGCTCTGTACATCCACGGTTGTTTGGTGACACTGCATAGCCCCGGTTGTTTGGTGTCACGGTTATCGTTATCGTAATATTTCGCTAGGTATCTAGGTGTCCATTGTCCAAGTTACCAGGGTAAACGGGTGTTAAAGTACTTTTAAAGCATGACTTACTATCTTAACTTTGATCTGCCTGCTCGGTTGTGTCTGAAGCAGTTATCACCGTTAGTTACAAATCCAAATGCAACACGGTATCTTTGCAGGGCAAATCATGTTGTACGGGCGCCATTTTGAACATGGCGCAATGCATTGTGGGACAGTCGCACAACAATACATTTGTTTGCATATCAAAGTAAATCGCAGACACAGTATATGTCATATCATTATTGATGCTCTAAAATATTTGCAAGATATATACTTTTGATTTCAAATATTGTAACACACCCCCCCCATCCTCCCATTAAGCACTATCCTCATTTACAAACCATTTCAAAATAGTATGCGAGCAGGTAGGCACGTCTTGTATAAATCAGGGGAAACCACGACTGAATTGCTTACGCAGGACAGAAAGCCCTGCTCATTTTCACAGCGACTTAATACAGGTGTGTTCACAGAGTGAACTGAACTATTTACTGAACTGGAGATTCCCTTTGAGGTTCGGAAAACATATAGGGTGCTGAATCCCAAGCTTTAGTCTCCTATCTTCGTGTGACGGGGACCAGTAAGCAGCACTAGCGTGCAGGATTCATCCTCAAAAATTACATGGAGTGTTCCAGTTGAATTTAAATATGAAATATTGGCACAATCATTGTATGCAATCAGATTTTGCATGCATTATCTGTGTGGTCTTACATGTTTGGATTGCAGCGCACTGGTACTTGTCAATGAAGTTTGGTGATCAATGCTATATTATAGAAATGATACCCTTGGCCGCTTAGGACAAGCATAACAATTTACCCAAGGCATGAAAATGAAGAAATGGTGCTCTTGCCTGTTTGGGACAAACAGCAGTGTGTGCCTACCTTGAGCGTAGGGATGGACTGTCAATCATCGGCGCAAACCTTTCCATAGGCTGTCAAGAAAAACAACACACAGCCCACCTATATGTGGTAAATATATCCACTGGCAGATACTTTTTTTCCGGAAAAAAGTTCTTTGAAAGGCAAGTCCCCGATCTGTCTGACGCTATAGTCTTTTGATTTAGTACTTTTTCGAGAATAGCAGTCTATGAAACGTTTTAGACATATCCTGGTGTAATCAACAGACTGGGCTGACCTTCTAAGTAATATTAATGTTATTGTTCCGGTATTACAAGTGTTCGAAAATCCGTAAACAATATACAGTGCCACTCTCCCCTAATTCACACATTTATTTCAATATAACAGCACTGATAGCAAGCGCGGGCTGTTTATGTATTAATGTATTTACCCGAGGCATGACAATGAAGAAAGGATGCTCTTTCCTATTCGGGCCAAACAGCACTGTGTGTCACAAACAGCATGCACGGGCTGTTGATATATTAATGAAAATTTAGATCGATGGGGAATTTGTAACACTAAATGTGAATTGTGTGAAAATGGTAAAGAAGACTCAGCTCATTTTGTATTATTATGCCCAGGCCTTAACACCATAAGAATGTCATGTTACACAGAATTAGAAAGGGACGGGAAAAGTATGGGCCCTTTATTGTAACTCCTCTACATTGGGTACACTGTGCCTGTTTTTAGGAGACCATGGGAACTCCTCTGGTGACAAGTTCAAGTTCAAGTTCTAGTAAGCTTTATTTAAAGTCGGTTTTCCAGTACAAAAAAGAACATTAGCTCTGAGGAGCTATTCCACCGACGACATTGCAATATAAAAGTGTAAACCATAACGTCTTTGGTAAAACATGCGTATATTAAGATAAAGTACTTGACAACATTGGGGATCTATTTAACAAATAAGCAAACAGTTTTTGCTTGAGGCGTGGCGTTTCAGACAAGAGTCTCTTGAGCCGACCCAAAACTCACTTTTCTACTCCTCCCTCTCACGGGGTAGGGCACGTCTTCCTGGGGTAACGCCAAACTGCCCACTGCCCCGTGCCGTTAGGCGGCAGTCACAATCATAACATACACAGGTACGTCTTCCGTGTTTTTAGTTAGCAATTTTCAGAAGAGTGTATGTTACTGTTTTATTGAAATGTGTCTCACGCACCGTGGGTTCTATCCTGCTCACGGTGCCCCCGTTGTAAAGGGGGTAGTTTCAGAAATAAAATTATTATTATTATTATTATTATTATTATTATTATTATTATTATTATTATTATTATTATTATTATTATTATTATTATTATTATTATCATTATCATTATTATTATTATTATTAGAGAGTTAATTCCAAAGGTACAGACCTCTGTACCTTTGGAATTAACTCTCAACAGAGTTGGCAGCTGGTCCTCAAGAACACTGTTTTGCACTTTTCACCGCGAAGGCAGAGAGGTTTACACGGCGGATTGATGGTCCATCCCGAAGTATAAAATTCTGCGCTGAGGGAAGGCACACAGTTCTGTTTGTCCCAAGCAGACAAGGGCACTATTGAACATGCGTGGCCTGTGGATAGTACACTATTGAAACTTGCCTGCTGAAGTAGGCACTGTACTAAAGCAATATTCAAGTGCCGACTACTGCCGTATCATAAACTGTTCATGCATGTTACCCAGGCAGTTAGGGAATTGACAGGAAATATCTAAACGACAGGACTAAACATTATATTGAAACTTTTAGAACGAGACAGGTTCTACGTTGATTGTTTTGTGAAGACGCTTTACAACTTTTTATGTCGTAGTTTATACACGTTTTTTTTTTTGTAATTTTAGAGGAAATATTTTGATATGATTTGATTAGTTGTGTTTGTTGTGTTTCTTTTTCAGCTCTGAAAACTTTGTATTGTCACACCAATGTGCAAATTATGTATATGAGATTAGATCTCGCGAGCGTCTGGAGAAATATCTTTCAAAAATGGTGTTGCAAACAAGAAGGTTGTGTTTCTCCAAGGTGATGGTGTAGTCACTTGTAAAATGAGAACGTTAAGAACAAAACCTTAATTTACTAGATTCAGATTAAAAGTAGTATTATTAAAAGATCCTAAAGAAAGTTTTTGACCAGTGGAACTCATCAGATTTTCTGCATCATCAATGAGGAAAGGTTAAGCAAATGACCCTTCACCCATTAAAGCTCATATGGCCAAAAATGTCGTCTATATTCACATTTTTACTTAGATGTAATGTTAACAGAAAGCATGTTTCTCGTTCTTGGGAATTATGAATTGTGGAAGAGACTTCCTATGCTAGCACACCTCAGGTCAATAACTTGCCTTAAAGCTAAACTCTCGGTACAGTCTTATTCTGACCAAGACGGGTATGGAAAATACTGGTAACTTTTAATCGATAAAAAAGTGTGATAACATAAGAGTTTTCTATACTATAGACATAGTATTTTCCCACGCATTCTTCGCTCTTTGACCAATTAGGAGCACGGAATCAGATGGATATATGATATAATCGATGGTATATCCGTTAATTTCGTGTAAGGCAGAATATATCGATCACAAAACAAAGAGAAGGCCATTGACTGCTGCACTTAGCGTCCTAACGACGCAAAAATAGTAGACCTAAGAGATAATTGATCGTCCTGTCGATCCTTCTCCTCCCATAAGAACATTATTAGTATCCTATCAATAACCTTAACCTTCACACGGCCATGCCATAAAGACTGGTCAACAGTTCTACCCGATGCAATCTGGACGCTGAACGGCCATTGCACATTGGCCAAAACATAGGCTGGAGGCATAGTAGCTGGCTGATCTCTCATAATTCCATTTTTAATTTTTGATGAAGTAGCAACATTAAACAAAATGATAAAGCAGACGACATCTGAAATTTACGTTGGCTTTCGATCAATTGGCCCGGAAGAGTGCTAATCCATAAAGACGTGGGCGCCCTGTGCATGTCAGAGCGATGATCAGGAGGAGCAAGTATGAATCGTGTTATTTCCATCTCGTCAGCACTGAACTGGACCGTCAGACGTCATTCTTTTTTTCCACTAAATCTGCAAAATCCGCATCACCCACACATTATAGGTTTAGAAAAATATTAATTTCCTTTGTAGATAGTTTTGTAACTAACTGCTGTATGTACAACATGTTCAAAGTTATGTGAACAGGGCAGAATGGAAAGATATGAAGACAATTTAAACACGGGAGTAAAATAAAGATACGTAAGTTGGGGAATTCTGAAAGAGTAGTTTGAATTTCTCTGCAATCAGATTCAGATTTTTGATCAGCAGCTTGAAGGCTGAGAACTGTTAGCACTGTTCTGTCGTCATGTGCCCTTTTCGCTTCTTCACCTTAGGTATTTGAATAAAAATCTCAAATGATAAACATGATAAAGTATATACACTGTCAGGTACTTATAACTGGCCTTTCAAAATACTACAATTTCATGCCTAAATTAAAATTTAAAAACATGAACTCAATCTCAGACGCCAAGGCACGTAGAAAAAAGCGTTGTCTCTATTCTTTATCTGTCTTTGATCCTGTGTCTCAAATTGAGCTCACCCTTGACGCGCCAACTTTTTGCATTCAGATCCCTGTATCCCAAGAACAGGACATTCCATTCTAACAGAAGATTGCGTCAACAGATTTTCTTGGCACGCTCTGGGCGCAATGCGCCCAGAGCGTGCCGAGAAAAACTGTTGAAGTGCCAAGGAAAGCTGTTGACCATGGGCATAAAATTCGGAATGATCATCCATGCAAGTTTTATTGAAAATTTTGAAAAATAATCCCTAAATTAGTAAAATACAATTAGCAGACGACATTTAGATATAAGCGAGAAAAAGCGTCATTAGGGTGGAATGAGTTGAAAAGAAATCAGATTTGACGTTTGTTCGTGAGTGTAACCTTAGCAGACTGCTGCAAAGTAACCCTCTTGGCCTTGGCATTTATCAAAACTTGTTACATTGTTTCACCTGGCTTTCTATATCTAAACATTTTTTCCCATACGTGAAAACATTCGCGCCTAAAGCCCAGTTTTAGGAACAGATTGGGTGAATCGCACTTTGTGTAAATTGTTTTCCAAAGAAATGAAGAGCAAGTTCATTCTCGTAAACAATCGCTGTAACTCTTGCAGCGCTGACCATAGTAGAAGGTGTGCTCATCCGAATCGTTATTCTTATTGTGGAATCAAATTCCTTCTTAAACAACCTTCCATTCATTTACCATATGCATGCAACTAAAAACAATTGTTCAGGTCAACAACTTTCCTCGGCGATGAGGCCAAAGCATCATGATCAAAGCCATTGACCCCGTCACTACTTGAACACTGAAAGGGTTAATTTATGTGGTACAGGAAACCTACTTGATTGAATATTTTAAGGCCACTGAACTCACGAGAACAACATGGGCAGATATTTAATTAAAAGGCCAGAACTGTCACCAATTCACCTTTTTTCTGTCGGATACGCCCATACTTGTAAATTGGTCTTTTGTTGGCAAGTCAATGTAGAGAATCTGTTGATTCAATTTCAAATGAAAAACAGTTTTATCATTCCAGAGATACATTGACTTTTCTTTGGTCACATCGCTGTGAAAATGTCTTCTTTTACTGTTAGTGGGAATCGAAGGGCATTCACGACAGACAATCTACTCATTTCCGTGCATAACAAATTGTCTCAAACTGCCTACTCTGAATCTAAACGAGTATAGCCTGGCAGAACAGTACACCTATTCTGAAAAGTATTTCCTTAAAGCAACTGTTCTCTACTGACTGTCAATAGCATAAAATGTAAGTCAATATGCTTACAGAAACCAAGGCCAAGAAGCCTGACACATTTCTCAGTAAGTAATTACTAAGAATCAATCTTTTGAAATTCCAGTTGGCTCATGAATTGGGGTTGGTGAATCAGCAACAAGATATTGGAAGTCAATACACACTGACCAATTGTTCAGTTTTTTAAAAGACGGGCCAAGAATTCCATTTTGAATCCGCGAAATGCGCAGAAATAACATAAATTGTGGAACAGCATTTATATGTAATGTCTTAATACGAATTGGGCAGAAAACTGTTGAAATTTAATTGAATTCTTAAAATAAAGAAACTGAATCAGTAGAAGAGTCAGTCAACTAAAGAATCGTTTGTAAGCAATATTGGAGGGTTTATTGATCATCGATAAGCACGTAAACATTACTCAAAGCCGCCTCTCCGTCTAAATATCTCGTTTTAGCCGGGGGCTCCGGAAACTACCTCGTTGAGGCAGGGTCCCTCTTCAATGACAGAAGTTCCATGCCACGGGCGCCTGACAGGAATCATCTTTGGTAGCGTCCACTTCTCACCTCGCCTGTTACTACTCCAATTGCTCCGAAATTGATGGACTATCCACCGCAAATCCAGCGATGAGAGATAAAGACTGTCAATCCGCCTACAAGTGCAGTACCAATCACATTTCCACGTTCTCGATGCAGGTAAATCTCGGCTATACCTGGCGGGGAAAAGCCTGTCACGTTTCATGGGATCTGTAAATAATGAGCCGCATTGGGTGCCACGAGGACCATCAGCACTGGCAACTGGTCCGTGTGTCCACAAACACAGTTTGGCATTCCTTGAACACGCTTGCTGCTAAAAGGGTGGATTAAAGCATAAAGGGAAGGAAGCATGAACGCGCGGCCTTGACATTAACGGGAGCCAATGAATAATACATAGGCAATAAACTGAGGAGAAGCGTGCAGGTGGGTCGCTTCAAGAATCTGACAGAATCAATAAAAATTAGGGGAGCGCCATTGTAGAGCAAGGCTACAAATGCAAGGACAATCGCACTGGCTTACAAGTGACAGGAATGTCCATGTAGAAGTAGGGAGGGCACGACGTGGTAGCTCTCAGGATCTTTAATACTCTGACACGGTCATAACTATGGGCACTGTACGGCTACCATGCCGGGTGGCGAATGTGTACCTTGTCGGACTTGTATTATGTACTTACGCCACGCTGTCATATTCTACCTTAGATCCTGTGATAGTAAAGAAGATTGACAGATTCATCAACAGTGTAATGGCATGCAGACATGTGCCTGGTCTGACACTGGCCATTGTTAGAGATGGACGAGCGGTCTTAGAAAAAGGGTACGGTCTGGCGGACATAGAGCGCAATATAAGCGTGACAAAGAGAACGTTGTTCCCTATAGGTTCTTGTTCTAAGTCATTTACTTCCACGGTATTGGCTATGCTGCTGCAGAACTCTACAGATTCCAGGTGGGTTTTCTTCCTTTGCTGCATCACGAGGTACTCGTAATCATTTAAATGGGGTATTTAGCGGAGTGGTTATGCTCTTAATTTTGTATGTTCTTCGACAAATATTTGGTAGCATCCGTTTCTGTTTTTTAATCATCAGTTTGTCCTGCACTTTTCAAATGGAAACGCGCTTTTTAGAATTTCAATGTGACAGCAAAGCACTTAACGAGTGGTTCTACCATCATGCCAATAATTATTCTGTTAACCTTTGCTGGTATAAAAAGTTAAATTGTTTTGGACAAATAATTTGTAATTCATGAAGTGTTTCATGAAGCATCATGCAACTTTAGATTGCTTCATTGACTAACCGTGCCAGAAAGGCAATATCTTACAAACTGGCAAAATATAGCTTTTAGCCATGAGAAGATTGCAAGGCGCGCTTCAAATTAAAGAAACCCATGTATGATCTACCGTTGGTTTTTTGATAATTTACGCCATAATAACACTATTGGGAAAATTACAATTGTCCTTATACATATCATTCAAACAAAAACCAAAAATAGTTTATCGTGCTTTCTTTCCACGACTGTCAACGTTGAATTAATTACATCCGTTAGATGACATGGATCAGCTGTTACTTTACGGAGTAACTTCTTCGACTATGTAAGAATTGAAACTGCGATAACTGTGACCTCTGTGATAGGATAATTTAACGCCAATGTAGGCCTACATGCGTGCAACACTTTCAATCTAGCGTCACCAGAAAGTTTTCCATGTTGTAAATGTCGTCTGCATCACCTTTTTCAGTCAGGAGAAATATGCCATTACAAAATGGCTCTCCTTGGCGCATCCTATGCACAATTAACTCAATACCACCGATAGAAGGCACAGGCATTCCTATAATATTAACCCCAAAGACTGCCATGGGAACTTCGCACTTCAGAATTTACGCATCTCGCCTGTATTTGTAACTAATATGAGATATAACTTTGTTTTGGTTTATATGGTCTTGTGTGTTTTGAAAAAAAAAAAGTGTGGTTAACGAAGGTTATCATGTCAGATTGATGGCCCTGTTTACAGAATGAACGAAAATTGGACTTTACTCAAGTCATATATGTCAGGCACCTGACTACATTAGCCAATTTTACGATTATATGCAGGAACAGAGCTCAAAAAAGCTACCAACTTTTTACTGTGAAGGGTAAGCACCGCTTTTCCCTTGTAGAGATCGTGTTTATAATAAAGCATTCAAACTGCAAAAACGAACTCTCTCTCTCTCTTGAGTTATAGCGAAAATGATAATGATCAGCTTGACCAATGGATATACTAGATGCTAGTCCACTAGAAATGGTGACCATGGCAATTAATTTTTTCTTTAAAGCTTACCTCTGAGGGGTAGAGTAAACATAAGGATGACTTTAGCTTAGCAATCGTTTTTATCAGCAGGTTAACGTCACTAACTTCTGAAGATAAACGTCACTTCTTTATTGTTTGTGAGGAGCAATAAAATTACAGATGATGTGAGTGCATTTGCCAGTATAACAAGTGACATTTGCAAATAAAAGATGTTTTTGGGCATAAAGATTAATCTTATGATAAGTAACAAATATACATATGTTTTATAAAACCGAGAAACCGTGCCTGAAAGTTACAGGGTTGGTTAGCTTCCATTGTGTTTGCTGGCGTTTTGCCCGATATTCTTCTGAGTATCTATGTCTCTATAGAATGAGAATTGTAGGGCGTTGTCCTGTTTTTCATTTACGTTAACCCCAAGAAACCATATGCTGATGTATTCGCATGCATTCATTCCTATTCAAAATCACTGGAAATGGTCATGTGACCTAAATGTCGTCGCTTATTTATTCATCAAGAATCATACGGGCGATAAGAAAACAGTTTTGAGATAGCGTCCAGTGCGCCGGAGACGTGATAATTTGTTTAGGGAATCTTCAGAGGGTTAATTAAATATATGTGAACCACAGAGAACCATAGCGGATCACATTCAAGCAAAATCAATTGTGTCTGCCTCCTGAATATGGAACCTTTAGAGGTAGTGGCTAAATAAATTAGGGACCCGTAACAAACGCACGAATGAAAATGGCCAAGTTTCATTTAAAAAGTTAACGGCCAAATGATGATGATAATTAGCATTACACTTTACCCAAAATACACCACGGCGCAATGACCTTAAAGTAATTAATACTGTGAGCTTAGGTCTCAAATTTTCTTTGATAATTTTGCACTGTCTCGGTTTCATTGCAAGGTTGGTATAGTTTACATCCACAGGGAGCTAATACAAATAGGTCAGCCATTGTATATGATATCAAGCTGAAGACAGTAATTGCTCATTTTGTTCATGGCGTCATTGTTAACGCCAAAACATGTTGGCACCTTAAGCGTGAGGGAATTCTCAGGTAAAGTTGCAACCTCGGAAGACAAGAGGATGTGGCAACACTAGCCACAATTTGTTGCTGTAAATATGAGCTGGTGATACTAGCGCGTATAATCAAATGATGGTATAAAGACGTGCATACTTGCCACTTGTTTTCAATTCAATATATTATTTATTTCTATTTTGAGGACGGATCATATTTTCCATCTTGCATATATATATATATATATATATATATATATATATATATATATATATATATATATATATATATATATATATATATATATATGTGTGTGTGTGTGTATGTATATGTGTGTGTGGTGTACTTACCATATTCATTCCAATTGTAGTGTGCCCCCTAACAGGAGCACGCCCCAACTTTTCATTTTGTTAGACTCAGCATACAAAGACAAGATTGTCCCTCATTTTGTCCAAAATGTATAGCTCTCTGGTGAACATGGTCAGCACTGATAGCACATTTGTTCTCTCAAGCTTTATATGCTCAGTGAATACTTATTATAATTATAATTTTAAATTTAGGAGACTAAGTTACACAGGGCGCAACTTTTGGGTTTCAGGCAGTATTTTTTTATTGGCACGTCGTGCTACTATTGGAATGAAATGTATATATATATATATATATATATATATATATATATATATATATATATATATATATATGTGTGTGTGTGTGTGTGTGTGTGTGTGTGTGTGTGTGTGTGTGTGTGTGTGTGCGTGCGTGTGCGTGTAATTTGAATGTCCACTTTGTGAAATATAAATGTTCATTACAAAGACTCCAATTTGCTCGCATGTTACATGATATTAGTTAGCTAACGGGTGATGTTTCCATTCATAAAATACGTTGAAAGGTTTATCACTTCCTTTATATTTTTCAGTGTAACATGGGACACACCGATTGCCAAGATCTTAGGCAACGACTTTCGGCTTAATGATGAAATACTTACGAGACACACAAACATCCGGGACATTCTTGCACACAAAACTGGCATGCCAGGATATTGGTTATCAATAATGGCAGGTACTCCGAAAAATGTAACGAGAGCAGACCTTGTCAGGTAAATCTCTATAGATTTCAGTTTTGGATTACGGTTGCCCCTGGGGTATATTGCGATAATTAATACTGTTATTAGTCATATATCAGACAGACATAATGAAACTTAAAAATAGCAATAAATTTGATGCATAGAATGCTTTGGACTTCAGAATTGGACTTACTTTGAAAAGAATGCAAATAATCTTTCCCTTTTAACCCCTGAATGGTTATTTCACAGACACTTTTCAAGCAATGGCGATTGCCTTACCGTTTAAGCCATGTTTATTAGATGGTATCGAGTGTGTAAAACATATATATATATATATATATATATATATATATATATATATATATATATATATATATATATATATATATATATATATATATATATATATATATATATATATATATATAAAACATGCTTTCAAATGAAATTTAACTGGACCGACGTGTTTCTGCTCTGGCTTCTCTGCTGGATAAAAATTTTAATTTGTCAACGTTTTCCAGAGAACACAGGCTAGTTCAATACGATCAAACAGTGCTCTGCTTAAAATTATGGGTTTAATTAACCAATTCCCTATCTCTGCAGGAGCTAGCCTCAGCTAACTCGTAAGGTCACCCTGGTAACAAAAAAAAAACGATTTCCTTTTTATCACATTGGACTAGTTCCACTGAAAAAGCAAACCGACAGGCTACTGATGCTAACAAATACTAAAGATATTTCTTATCAAGCCAATCTTTTTAACCAGGCCAGCTCTTTCTACAGTTTTGAAATTGCTCACGATACATCAGTCTGTTCAGTTTGAGAAAAGTCTACATAGTGGCCTGTAATCCGAACGGAGGATAAACCTCACTGACATACTAATTTGGCTTCTTGCCATTGTTATGTTTCATCTAAACTTATGATAGATATCATGGACTCCGAAACTACATACAAAGGTACTGCAGTCCGTACGTTCAGAGCTTTGGCTCCAAAGGCATAGTTTGTTGTGATCAAGTGCCCTAACATAGGGTAGGAATTTGAAAGGTCAGGCAGCACACCTCCACCAAAAATTTGGGGAAGTAACACCCACCCACCCCCCGCTTAATATCCGCTACTGTTACATGACTATTCCTTCTGTCCACAGAAAATGTTCATTCTATGGGACATCTAGTGGGATCCAGTGGGATCCAACAGCATGGATTTTTCAGATCTCAACAAATACACACTCCGGAATTTTTTGTTATCTGCAAGAATCGCAGCAGATATATATATATATATATATATATATATATATATATATATATATATATATATATATATATATATAAAATACTGAATAATTGTTCACTGTTTTTAAATCATGTTACCCGACAGATCCGGACTGCGTTCATATAGTCCGGATTTGTCCTTCCACATGTTATCTCGTCTTACTGTTCAAGGACAAAAGAGCAGGCTACAAATTGCTTAAACGGATGGACGCCCACGGCTGTTACATGATACGAAAATTGATACCGACAACACATTGTGAAATCAAATACACATGCAGTGCATGATTAGATTTAGAAAATCCACAGCCATAAACTTACAGAGGTTAATTCGATATTTACCGCCAATAAACCCCTCAGATTCAGGAAACATGAAAAGAAAAGCATCTTTGATCTGTGCATGCTATCACTTTCCTGCCCGCAGACTTTAATGGCGACCGCCTCTTTGGAACGTTGTGTACTTCATTTTTAGGTACAGTTTAGATTAACCTCTATGCTTCTATCAACTACTAATTTATATGCAAGACCACATTGCATAATAAGTGCTCTTGGTAAACGTCTTCTGCTATCCAGCGGGTATTTTCTTTTCTTTTCGTTTCTTTTCTTTCTTTCTTTCTTTCTTTCTTTCTTTCTTTCTTTCTTTCTTTCTTTCTTTCTTTCCTTCTTTCTTTCTTTCTTTCTTTCTTTCTTACTTTCTTTCTTTTTTGTTATTTAACCGCCCTAAAAGTTAAAAAGTTATTGTCACAAAGCGTGATTTTGATGGGCCAAGTGTTAAAGATGTGGTGCATTCTCTTGATTATCGCTCCCCTGTCCTGAAAATGTTAGCGAATAATTGCACTTTATTTCCATGCGTTCGTGTAAACATGTGGCCACTCTGTATAATGAAGCCACCAAGGTACCCATCGCGAGTCCATTCACGCGATGCCTCCAAATAACTCAACAAGAACAG
>CAXHWN010000224.1:0-95000 GCA_964020975.1 Hermodice carunculata | reverse complement strand
TAATTTTCTGTTGGGCAGTTTGTTAAGTTACTGATACACTGGTGTCTATTTTATGTGTTTTAATTTTTAAGAGAATATAAAATTCATGGTTATGTTGGACAATTAGTGGAAATAATTGCTAACATGTCCTATACCTTTGATGTATTCAAGTCACATACAGGCAGAGGTTAAAATCTTGCACCACTTGACCTTCTCCAAAGTGATCAGACTAGGCAAGACATTCTTGTCATAAAATGATAGGTATTCCAGCGGTTAATTTGCTGCATGGAACTACATGTTTTGCGGGTTTAGTGCAATAAGTTTGTGTTTGTTCAAATAAAAACACTATCACTTTGTAGATGAAAGACATGATAGTTATGAGGTATATGGGCCTGAAAGTCATTAGAGCTCACCATTATTTCCATTCATGTCAATGGTATGGAAAAGAGGCTCTGATATTTGTAAAATGGACCTTTGCTTGGCTAAAAGATTTGCCCTAAATACGGCAAGGGTATGGTCCTCAGGACCATCCCCTTGCCGTGTTTTAACTATATGGCTAAGAGATTGGCCGTAAATTTTAGCATTTGTATTAATCTCATTTGATCAGCAACAACTTTCAAATAAGCTGAATTAACATAGGACTGATCATAACAATTGGATGATAGGAAACATAATGTATCATTTGTGACAAAACCTTATATCAGTTCAATGAAAGTTGCACAAGGCCCAAATTTTTCCACCTCATATCATGATGTGCATGGCTATAGCCCTGTGAAAATTACTGGTTGTGTACAATGTATTGAGTTGAGCATAATGAAAAGATAAGCTGCCCAGGCCTTGAATTCAGTGTGGTTCGAACACCAATCACTTTCCTTGCCTGAGGCAAGCAAATAAAGACAAATATTAAAAGTAGTTTGTGAGAGTGCTCTTAGAAGTATATCCACATGCATCAGACCTGGCCTCGCTTCTGTACTGAGCGTCTTTGAACATACAGGAAGCAGGAACAAACGGGGACTAAGTTGGCATAGCCCTGGGCAGCAGGTCCCTGGCTTCACACAGCTTGGTCGCGTGTGGACAGCCCACTCTCTCGTTTCACTTTTAACTCATGCCCTCCTGGCTGTCCACTTTTTGCACTCTAAATGTTGCCTGCTGACAATTTTATCCTAAACTTTACAAGGAAAATCCTGACACTTTTGGCAAATATTTAGGTTTAAGTTTGAGAATTTGGGTTCTTATGCACTCTAAAATGAGGCTACCAGCGATGTACTTGACTCCACCGGGCAGTCAAAAGTATAAAAATGTTGTCACTGTAAACTCTTCATGCTAATTATTTTCTTCTGTAACTTGCAAAAGCCCCACTTAATTTGGATTAACGTTTGGATGGAAGTTATCAAAAGGATCCCTAAAAGTCATAAATTAAGGACAACAGATGCTCTGTGTGGTTCTGGCTGCACCATGCAGACACCAAAAAAGAGAAAACTTTCAACTTTTGTCACCAGGGGAAAAGGGTTAAATACATTCATTTAATTCCTGCTACAAGGTCTCTTATGTACATTATGTGAGGATTTGAAAAATGCAAATATAGGAAGTTGTACTCATATTGGCTGAGAATCTAAGTAGCAGTGGCTCTTGGTGTTAATTAGACTATTTATGCAGCTTATGTGATAAAGCACTTTAACTCATTTCATACCAGTCCCTGATATTTTCGTATATTTACCTAGATTTAAGATGACAATTGCATATTCAAATTCTTCATGAAAGGAGCATTTGTTCAAGTACCAACATGCCTATAGTCATGAGCCAGTGGTTCTGGCTGCAGCATGACTTGCCAGGCAGTGCCAGAACCACTGACCAAGGCCTGTGACCATAGTATGGAATGAGTTAATTTAATAAGTTATTGGCAGCTTTTAAAACAAATTTTTATCATACCCAAGAGCCATCAATTACCAGCTGTTGTCTTGATTAAATTGTCAAACTTTGATCAGTGGCATTAGACTATTTTTTTCTGTAAATTCTCACATGCTCCTAAATATTAGACAGCAGTTGCAAAAGTACTTCAATTTATCTTTCTAAAAGTATGACCTAACCTTGTGGTGCATAGGTCCTGAACCAGACATAATTCAGCCAAACAGCTTTGGAAAAGGTCAGTGAACTGGCTACAGAGATTACAAGGTTTTATTGTCCGTAGCATTCAATATTTGTCATGAATTAGCAGGTAATGGGCTTCATGTTGCAGGTAAAATTGTGTACATGCATGCCTCCCTGTAAACTTTTGGGTAGCCTGCAAAAATAGAGTCCAAAAAGCTCTCAATTTACAACCCTACCTTGATCATTATATGTAAATTTCTGTGGAAAAAAGATGGTGAAGTGTAGAATTTTTTGGCCTGATTTTGATCATTTAGATTCCATGGAGGTAGGGAGCCTTTATTAGAGCAGTCACCCCTTATGACTAGGAATATGGTATGCTGCAAATTGCTTTATTTTCACGTGTTTAAAATTTCACTGTTTTCACATTTTTGACATTTCACTGCAGTTTTAATTTCATTACTTTGAGCATAATTCCTACTCAAACAATGTTGAAATACTGTTTTTATTTTCATAGTTTTGTGTGATCAGCGAAATAAGTGAAAACAGAAATACAGCAAAATTAAAGCAATTTACAGCATTGTACATACATACATACATACATACATACATACATACATACATACATACATACATGTATCACAAATTATGTGAGTCCATGCAATGACCGAAATATGTGGCCATCCTTCATTGTTTCAGACATTTGTAAGCTGTGCATTAGGCATTTGGATGGTTGGTCTGGTTCTTATCTGCTTTGGAGTTGCCAATGCAATATGCTCAGTCATCTTCAGTCGGCTCGTCAAAAGCATTGGACGCCTTCCCATTTTCATCCTTGGTAAGTCAGAGACGTCAACATTCAAAATGCCATTTCAGGGACATATAAGTGAGAACATCAGGGACAGAGCCTATTTAACAAAGAATATGTAAGAAAATACTTAGTTTCAATGTGGGACAAACACCATAAATTGGTCAAAATTTCAGCTAACTTCAGGGACTGTCCCTGATGATGAGGGACAGTTGGCTTCTCTGCTACGTTGTATCATTTGTGCTTGGCTGTTTGTGTATTGTAAGGGAGATTGTAACATACGAACTTTGCTGATTTAGCATTGGTTGTTTTATTGTTGGTATGACAACCATTGCATCATTTTGTAATCAAGAGAAAATGAAGTGAAATCAATAACTCAAATAGACTTGGGTGATTATTCATTAAGCATCCACTCTAGGCATCCAAATGTTGTCAATCAAAAAGTAAATCCTAACATATTTCTCACCAAAAATAAATAAAAAGTTATGTATATATATAATACACAGTGTAAGTACATAATTAAAATGAACTTATCTAATTTGAAGATGTGTATGTTTCATTGTCAAGTTTGACTTTTCTCATGTTATTGTTCCCTAGGCATAATGTCATTTTCACACCACCAAATTATCTGATCTTCATACAGGTAATCATTGTTTAGTGTAAATTACATTTGCATACAAGGGATTCATGTGAGCTTTCCCTATTGAAAAAAAAATCACTGGGATTCTATGGGATCCCACTGAGATGGTAGCTCTACTGGAAATCTTACCAGTGATCCGACTGGAATCCACTTGGGATCCCAATGAATAGTGGGATTCCACTGGAATCCTACAAGCATATGTTGCAATCATTTTTGTCGACATGCCTTGCAAGTCGACCTATAGTGACTGCTTCTGACCTACATAGCAAAATGTCTATGGGTGGAACATACTGTAAAAATGAATCGAAATACTGAAAATGGAATGTGCTTTTCAATCAGAAGAACCACTATTGATAACATGAATTCCCCAATGCTTTCAAGTCTAGTCCTTCGTCTTTTATGCATTTAATTTCCTCGATTAAATTGTGGCATAAGCTTTACTTGCTTCCTTATCTGAAAATGTTGAAGTAGAACAAACTTTCAGTTCATTCCAGTGGCCAAGTATGTGTCTAATTTTACATAGCCAAGCATCGTTATGTTGGTTTCCGACTGAGTAGATATATATGCCCATGTTTTCATTAAACGAGGAACCATAACATATTATATAAATCAGAAATCCCTGACAAAAAGGAGCAACCCATATTGGATATACATATATATCATGGGATTATTCACTGGATCGCAACAAATGATATGAACTACAACAGAATGGTAAAGAGTTGAAAGATTATATAAATTATACAATTTCACTTGAAGTTTGTAAAAAACACATGAAAAAAAAGAGAGAAAAAGTAATTGAACTTCTGAAGAAAGAATGCTAGAGATAGAAAAATATGCAGAATCTGATTATTCTGCTAAGAGCAATATTCATGTTGCTGCCTGTCTTGCATCCTTCCAGTATGAATATCATCTTGGTTAAACCGAAAAAAAGTGAGAGACCATTCCTTTAAGTTTAAAACAGGCTTGAGTGGGCTCTATATGATGGATATCAACCACAACCAAGTTGAGAACAATAATTTCAAATCAAGTTGGTTCAAGCTTGAGATAATTGTTTCTGTGCAAGCTCATATATTTAAAAACAACATCTGTTCATGTCGATATTGGTTGCATTTTTTAAAGGCAGCCAAATTTATTTCAAGATGAAATAAGTTGTAGCCCTTAGAGACCTAACACCAATGTAGCAGCATGCAACTTTTTCCCATTATAACAATCACAGATTGTGCAGCATCATCAATGTCCTATTTGCTTCTTTCTCCATTCATTAAGAATTATATCAGCAATTTGTCAACAGTTTTTCTCATCCCATTCTCGGCATAATGCACTCACAGCACACCAGGGAAAGTGGTTGACTCAGTCACCAATTAATCTCTACTGTGTGTTGTCTTTTGAAATTTAGGGCTAAGTTTGTCTACAGCATATTGCCTGTCCATTGTATTTCACTCAAGTGTTTGATCCTAAAATGCTGAATGTGTGATTGAAACCTTTGTGAGTTCAGTATGACTGTATTTCACAAAGTTATCTTTTTTGGATGACAAGCAAGCTCCTAGCTTTATTCATTTGTTTTTAGGATATACCAGCACAAATTTGATCGTGTAATGTCTTGAACCTTTCATAAGTGTTCAGCCGAAAGGGTCAATGCCTCAAATGAAAGCAGATGACTTTTGTTTGTGTTCTAAGCACTAGAGGGCAGCACTAACTTGTCAGCAATTTCTCTGACAACAGCAATTCCACAGGTTGCAATTTAATCCAGGTTTTCCGGTTGCAGTGTAGGAAAAATGAAATCAATTCAAAACACATAAATATTGATTTGCTTCATATTTTTAGCTTATGTGTCAGACATTGCACGATACAATTCTTGAAATGTACACAATGCACTTACAGCACAATTACAACAGTTGTGCAACAGAGAAAATAAATTTTGAAGTGAAGTGTGAGTCACAACTAATTTAATACGATAAATATGTGGAAAGATAAAATCACACATAATTTCAAACTAAATGCCCCATATCTGCTCAGACAAGTTATCAGAGGAAAAACTATGAATTTGTCTGTTCTTTGTCAATTTCAGGAGCAGTGACCCACTGTGGCATACAGATAGGGCTGTTTTTCTTTCATCCAAGCTCAAAACAGTTGCCTGTCTTCTTTGTGATCGCTGGGCTCTGGGGTGTCGGAGATGCTGTATGGCAAACACAGATTAATTGTAAGTGATATTGTATGTCTGTTGTACTTTGTTCGGAATGGACAGAGCACTTTACAGACCTGTAGTTCTTTGTACACAGCGAAATTCCCAGTAGTTGAATGACATGTTCCACTGCTATTGAAGGGATCCAATACTGCCACTTGTGACATGCTTATTTTGGACCCTCATTTCACTGCCACATTTTGGACTGAGTCAACAGCTTTTCTTGGTGCACTTTGGGCACATTGCACCCAAAGCACACCAAGGAAAGCTGTTGACCATTATTAATATATTCTGTATGACTTTCTGGCAAGCTGGTACTTGAATCAAAGGTCTTTTTACAAGAAGCATGAATCCAGCACCCTAAATATGATTCAGAGCAGTTTGTTTTAAGTAGTTTGATCTCAGCGGCAGTTGGCAGTGAAAAAATTGCAGAAGGTTGAGTGGAAGTACTTTATGCATATTTTGAATATACAATTCTCACCATATTCCAAGTAAATATCAAGAAAAATGAACCCATGGTATAAATTGAGTTCACATGGATGCAAGTGGAAAAAAAAAGATGTAAAAAGTATACGATGAGTTCAGATGTTTATGATGTTTTAAATAATCCACTGTATATTATGGGTTACTGTGTTTATAATTTTTAACAAAGTTAATCCACTGCATATTATGGGTTGACATTTATGATGTTTCAAAAAATATAATCCACTGAATATTATGGGTTAACATGTTTATGATTTTTAAAATATTAAATCAACTGTATGATGTCATGAGGTAACATATTTATGACTTTTAAAATTTAGTCCATTTGCAAGTTATGAGATAACATGTTTATCATTGTTAAATTGCCACTGTATTATGAAGCATTCTGATATGTATGACTTTTATTGCAGCCCTGTACGGTTGTATCTTCACCAATAAGCCAGAGGCAGCCTTTGCCAACTACAGACTGTGGGAGTCAGCGGGCTTCATTGCAGCGTTCGTTTATAGCAACTTTCTATGTGTTTATGTTAAGTTGTATATTCTGCTTGCATCGCTGGGGGTGGGTATGATAGGATATTTTATTGTGGAGTACCGACAACGCTATAAGCAATCACATCAACTGGAAAATGTTAGCTGAGCAGCATACATCTTTTGCCTGGAGCATCCATGGCAAAAGCATGTTTTATCCAGTCTACACTCACTTGTGCATGTGATGACAATATAAAAAAATTGGTGATGCACAGCATTCCACCTGTGCCAAGGCCATTGGTCCATTTAATGGGGTTTTGTCAAATTCATAATTAACGTGCATGACTCATAGCTGTCAGCTTGCAACACGCGAGGAACTATTCTCAGACTGTTTCCAATGGACTAAAACATGCATGTGAAGATATTCTCCCTTGTCATGAAAGATAAGCTCAAAAGAAAACTGTGGTACAAAGACAATGAAAGATACTGTATTAGTAGGAAAATATGAGGAAAACTTCTGTTGTCATATGGTACAAACATGATGGAAGATACTGTATTAGTGGGGAAATGGAAGGAAAACTTCTGATGTCAATTGAAGTTTTCCTTTTTGCTGTAAGATTATGCTCTTGCAGATAAAAAGGTGCCAAAATAAGTCTGTATAGATTGACCAAAATACAGATGGTGACTTACACAAACATATTATTCTTAAGTTTGCATAAATAAAGACCTATATTGGTATAAAACTTGGGTTTTAATTGTATGTATATGTGTGAGATTGTTCAGTTTGACAATGAAAAGTGAGGTTACACATCGAGTGTGATGGATACTAGTGACTAAGGAATGTTGTTGAACTAGTGGAGACAATCAGTTATTTTCCTAACCTGCAAATTTTATATATTTAATAGGAAATGATGTTATTAATGGCTGTGTATAAGACATTACTCTTGTGATCAAAAGGCTTTTTTGTATGTTTAACCCTTTCTGTCTTCAACTGGCCAGATTATTATAACTTTTATGTGCATCAGCCATTCTACTTCAATTTGTTATTAACTCATTCTATACCAATCCCTGATTTTTCTGTATATTTACCGAGAGTTAAGACGACAATTACATATTTAAATTCTTCATCAAAAGAGCTTTCGTTCAAGGAGCAACATGCTTATAGTCTTAAGTCGGTGGTTCTGGCACTGCCTAGCAAGTCATGCTGAAGCTGCAGCATGACTTGCCAGGCAGTGCCAGAACCACTGACCAAGGCCTGTGACCATAGTATGAAATGAGTTAACCTTCTAGGGACTGATTATGAGTCCACTGCCGTCCTCAGTACACTCTGGGCGCATGATACTCAGAAGGTGCGAAGGAACTGAAGCTGTTGATTTCATCAGTACATGTATCTCCAAGCATGCCTTGCGTTGGGTGCTTCTCACTAAGTCAGGCCAAAGAAAGCTGTCAATTCAGTCATATTCTGACTAGAAAGGGTTAAACTTCTGATTTGAAGACAACTTTCAGAGAAGACTAGTGATTGCTATCTTCTCGTTGTAAATACTTAGAGGGTATTCAGATTAATGTTCAGAAATTTAGCAATGCAATAGTAGACTTGGTACTAACATTACTCGGCAAGGCTTGGAGGTAATTAGACTTGTGAGATGTTGGGGGTTAAACAAGGTAAAGAACTGAATGTAAAATCAGAAAAATTCAACAAACCATGCAGTTAGCTCTATGGTAAAATTATGGGCTGCTTCACTGACTTTTCGACCCTACCTTGAGAAAATGTACCCCAGGGTGGGGTAGAAGTACAACACCTTTTGATTATTGAATACAGCAATCAATTTTCAAAATTTGAGCTAATTTCATATATCATTAGAAAACGGATGGTTAAACGACCTCAGCAAGTGCAATAACTTGAGCGTCTCTCCAGCGGCATCATTGTGGAAATGACATAAACAATAAAATTGTGCATTTTGAGGTTTGGCAATGATGAACGAAATAATAGATTATGATACATCTGAAACCAAGTGTATTCTGTTCTCAACTTCAAAAAGGCAACTCAAACCAGGCCATACTCTGGAAAAAACATTCGGTATGTTTATTTTTGAAGCAGATTTTGCATTGCTGGCTGCATGTATATTTGTTGGTGGACTGAAAACTGATGGGTAAACAGCCAAGGCACATGTAAATGCTGCAGTTTATTCTGTACCTTTTAACCTTTTCCCCCTTAAACCAGCAAAATCTGGCTGGTGGTCAAATGTCTTCTACTTCATTGTTCTCAACTAATTTCAACAGTAATGAAAAACATTTTGATAACTGTAGATGACACCTATAAAGATCACCTGCGCCAGGTCAGTAACTTTCCTTGACATGGGTTTGGGCACTTAATACCCAAACCATGCTAAGGAAAGTTGTTGACTCAGTCTTAATTCAAGGAGGAAAGGGTTGAACTGAGAAAGGCCTGGACCAGTGGCCAGATGCTCTGTTTACCAGCAAGCATGATGGAAATAGGCCAGTGATGAAGATATAAAGGTTCACATTTCTGATCACTGAATCTGTGAATATTGACCTATCCTCTTGCTTAATGTTTCATAAGATAAAATATAAATCTCTAGGGCTATATATGTATAGATTTTTGTTCTGAGTAGTAATATTCAGGAATATATGGTGTTGAATTTCATAAAGTTAGATGGATCAAAGATCTTGTACTTAAGACAGGTACAAAGGTTATAGATGGTTGTTAATACATGTAGTATATTACCAGGTATCAAATAGCTGTTGGGACTTGGAAGACCAAGTAGCTCTTCCCACATTATACCTGATGGGCACTCCTCCCCTGCTTTGACCATATTATACCTGATAGGCACTCCACCCCTGCCCCTACCATATTAGTCCTGATGGCCACTCCTCCCCTGCTTTGACCATATTATACCTGATAGGCACTCCACCCCTGCCCCTGCCCCTGCCCCTACCATATTAGTCCTGATGGCCACTCCTCCCCTGCTTTGACCATATTATTCCTGTTAGGCACTCCTCCCCTGCCCCTACCATATTATTCCTGATAGGCACTCCTCCCCTGCCCCTACCATATTATTCCTGATAGGCACTCCTCCCCTGCTCCTACCATATTATTTCTGATAGGCACTCCTCTCCTGCTCCTACCATATTATTTCTGATAGGCACTCCATCCCTACCATATTTTTCCTGACCGGCACTCTTTCCCTGCCCCTACCATATTATTCCTGATAGGCACTCCTCCCCTGCCATATTATTTCTATTAGGCACTCCTCCTGTGCAATTTGTCCATCACAGTTTTCCAACTCTGATAAGAAAATGACATTGGGTGATCACGTTTCACCTTTATTTAAATTTGAAGTTCCACAATGTGAAAAAGTTAATCTAAAATTGAAGTCAATCTTGCTTAAATTGTGTGAGCACCCAGCATGGGTGCTAAATATGAATATGATAGCAGGCTCATGCCATTGATGCATTTAAGACTTCAGTCGTTAAAAATTACATTAAGTATATATGTTGAATGAAAGAATACCTAATAAATGTAATTACATAAATACATACAATTTCACAAAGTTCAATGTCAAGTATATTTACCTCAATCCATTGGGAACTCTATATAGAAATAATTATACTGTATTTAGAATTTATGCATTTGTTATTGACTTTAATATTGTTATTAACATTGTAAAGTAAGTCAAATCAGAAATTTTGCACAATACAATAAGACTTATTTGCATGATTAATGAGATAAAACAAATTTTGCATAGTTTAATAATGAGTGATCAGAGTAACAGAAATTGAATATTCATCTTGGGGAATAATTTTTATTACTGTACAAATGAGTATCCTGTATATATATACATACACACACATATATATATATGCATAAAGCTTTGGGAGTGAGTTGGATTCCAAGCCAAAAACAGACCACATTAGCCTTTAGATTGATAAAGGTTTGTTATGTTGTGTCTTGGAAAACATTTATACCCTTTTCATAGGACTTCACCTGTTCCCATGTACATAGATCTAAAGGATATCCATGTAAATCCTCATTATATGGTGTAAAATACAGATAATAAAATTTTGTTCTTTACCTTGCTTGTGTGATTTCTGTTATTCTTGTGACCCAGTTTTGCTAGTTATTGTATTTGACTGGTTTCAATTTGAATTGCATGTCTACCCCTTTAATTTAGATAACCTCAGTTTGTTTTCAACTTAAATTACACTTTTAATATATGCCTCTTAAATTTTTAGTGCTTCCACAGTAAACTGAAGAAAACTCAATGCTTCTGTATGCTATGCTGGTCCATTGTAGGAAAACCATGTAAGTTAAAAAGATTTCCTTCACCGCAAATCTTTCCAGGTATTGACAAGGGCAAAGTGCTTCAAAGGTCTACAACAGAAAGAAACAGACACCCATGTTTGCAGAGACAGCAAGCAGTCACCAGATGGCAGTACTTTCTGGTAGTAAAAGACCCATTTTATACTGAACCCCAATGAAAAGTATCCACATAAAAAAATTAACACATTAATTTTGTAAGTTACTAAGTACTGTGTGTGCATATATGCATGGTTTGGAGCCTACATCAGGGTCATTCAGGACAACTTTTTAACTTTTGCTGGGTTGTTACATAATGCATGTGACTTTTGTGCACCGAATATGGCTTCTGACCACCACTCCTATTGGATGGCTAAAATGACCTGATGTTTTCAGTGGCTTTAAAAAGGGATGTTCAGCCAAGAAAAAAGCCAGTGGTCTCAGGTGTGTTGAGGCGATCATGCCGCGTCTGAGCCAAGGTCAAAGACACCATGCTTTGGGGCTTGCAGAGGGTGGAGTCCCAATCACTCAAATCGCACAAAGAATGGGGTGTACTCGGCGCACCATCCAACGACTAATTGAACGGCAACAAGAAACTGGATCCGTAGATGATCGGCCTAGGCCTGGCCGAGAAAGAGTGACAACACCTGGCCAAGACCGTCACATCCGGCTGATGCACCTGCGAGACCGTTTCCGTACAGCAGCCCAAACAGCCCGTGAGACTCAAGGGGTGAATCACCGTCCTGTCAGTAGTTCTACTGTGGAGAGGCGACTGAGGAGCAGTGGCCTAACAGCCAGAAGACCTTACAGGGGTAACCTGCTGACCCAACCCAGAAGAGAAAGACGACTGCAGTGGTGTAGAGCACACTCCAGGTGGACTCGCCAGCAGTGGAATACCGTCCTTTTTACTGACGAGTCCCGTTTTTGTGTCAGCAGAGCAGATGCAGAGAACGTGTGTGGCGCCGGACTGGGGAGAGATATGCAGATGCCTGTGTCCGTCAGGCAGATCGATGGGGTGGACCCTCTGTCATGGTGTGGGCAGGCATCAGCAACCGCTACCGGACACCCCTAGTGGTCATTCAAGGGATCCTCAATGCTAGGCGGTACATTGATGAGGTGCTGGAGCCGCACATGGTCCCATTTATGGAGCAGCATCAAGATCTGGCGATCTTTCAGCAGGACAATGCACGTGCACACTCTGCAAGATTAACAATGAACTTTCTCAATGAGAACAACATCAATGTCATGGAATGGCCAGCGTTCTCACCCGATCTGAGCCCTATTGAACATTTGTGGGATCAGTTAGGCCAAGGTATTCAACGGAGGACACCTAGGCCTACTACCCGAAACCAGCTGATCCAAGCTCTGCAGGAAGAATGGAATAATGTTCCCCAACACAGAATTCAAATCCTGGTCAGCAGTATGCGCCGCAGATGTATAGCATGTGTTGATGCTCGAGGTGGCCACATCCCATATTGAACAGAAAAATTTGTGTGACTTTCAATTAGGGCAGTTAATGACATTTTTTGCCTGTAAGTGACGTTAATGTCGGTAGAGCGTGACATTATTTTTACGCCAGAAAAGTGAATGCTTTGTTAAGTTCTAAGCACGTCTAGGTATGAAATGTTTCAAGTATAAACAGTAAAATGCTTCAAAATTGGCATGTGGATACTTTTCATTGGGGTTCAGTATATATCCACCATGATATAATGGTACATGTGTGCACAGTAAGCTTCCCTATGTTAAAAAATATGAATGGGCCTAATTTGGAAAGTTTGAAGTTCACTGATAACACTGTATCAATACCAAATATTTAGATTCTGGCTCTTGTGTTTGCAGAGAAAAACTCCAGAGACATTTAATGATAAAAAAATTGCATGCTTGCAAACAGACACAAGTAGGCGTATTTCCCTGTTTAAAAAAAACAAAACAAAACAAAATGATTGATTGTTAAAATTGCACAGTGAGGATTCCCAAACTGGTCAGCAAATGTGGAAGGTCATCCAAACCCAAGGAATGATGGCACACCATTGTGTTCCTTCAATCCACAAGCATGACTGATAAATACCTGGGTGTGCAGTCATCTCAATAAATCAACACATGGGCATTTACTTTGCAATCTGAATCACTGTGGTTGTCAAAGGGTGTATCATAGTCAAATAAGTATTTCTGTTAAAAAAAATCTTTTCAAATTTTAACATGAAAGTCTGATGAATAATTGTCAAATTCATCTCGCACATATACATCCCCCACACTGGGTATATCTCTCGTTTTCTGGAACAAAAATTCAAGATCACATGTAATTTCAAATCCATGCAGTTTATTTCTCCACTGTACAGAAGATCAGCTTAGTTAACAGATGCCTTACCCTTGTTACTCTGAAAAGCTGTCCACCTGGCATCAGTAAGTATACATTTTGCCACCTCTAAACTATAGCTGGCCCCTTGTGGTGTAGTGTGGAAGAGGTCTCAGAGACTACACACAAGAAAAGCTTCAGAACAGTAAAAGTATGTAAATCTGACCCTATTTTCTTCAGTTGGTACCCCTCTACTGCTTTTCATACCACACAATGTGAATGAAAAATAACTTGGGGGTCCAAGGTCTTGTATGTGAAATAATACTCTTGGTATACTGCTGAGTTTAGAACCCAAAATATGTATATATCAATACAGTGTATACATGTACTTCAGTGATCAAAATATTCATTGTGATGTATAGAAAGGAAAATAATCAAACTTTATGATGAATAACTGAAAAATATGCTTGTAACACATCTATTTAGAGTCCGACTAGACATGAAATCATTGCAAATTGCAAAACACACTGTCTGCTAAACAGACAAATCGGTGTTTTCCCAACTCCACTTGTGAAGCAGAGATATACAGAGCTTGGTCTGCAATGCAGGCAACAAAACATTAAGTCCATTAATACTATATAAAGCTCTGTTACTTTCCAAAGCAAGCTCCGTTTCAAAATTTAATGTCAATGTAAATAAGCACAATACCACTCTACAGGCAACTATCCTCCCTGACCAGAACACAAATAGAACCTTTTAGGTCCCTAAAGGGCAGCACTTGATAGTGTTATTTGCATAACAATAAATCCATTTGAAACATATAAAACAAAATGTATGCAAATGAACACCCTTCAGTGCTGCCACCTGGCATCCTAAATGTCACCATTTCACTTAATATTCAAAACCACTGGCTGTGATGGCTGACAATGAATTGGCAATGACTTGTTCAACAGAACAGAAGCAGATTTCGTACATATTTATTTAGTTGGAATTACTAAACTTCAGAAACCTAAGTTCAATGTATCTGCATATTTTTTCCCATTTAAATGACCAGAAATGAACCAGCACCATAAATCTGCATCAGCATTTTAAAAAAAAATATTTTCATTATTATTAACCCTTTCAGTGCCAAATTTTGGACTGAGTCAACAGCTTTTCTTGGCACT
The DNA here is from genome assembly GCA_964020975.1 of Hermodice carunculata. Taxonomy (NCBI): domain Eukaryota; kingdom Metazoa; phylum Annelida; class Polychaeta; order Eunicida; family Amphinomidae; genus Hermodice; species Hermodice carunculata. The sequence continues at coordinate 80,578 of CAXHWN010000224.1, read as the reverse complement.
TATTGGGCGGAATGCACCCAATGCACGCCGAGAAAAGCTGTTGACCTGGGGTATTTTCTCTGGAACTATAGGCATACTGGTACTTGAATGAAAGCTCTTTAACAAGGAATAAGAATATGGCATCCCAATGATTTGTCTGACTCAAGTAGCTCAACTTTATATGTGATTGATACTGAAAGAGTTAATATACTTTTTGGCAGTCATCGGCTTTCCTTGATAAACTTGGGGCACCTAGAGTTCATAAAGGAAAGCTGTTGACTCAGTTCCAAGAGTGTCAAGTGCATCTTCGACTTTCCTCTCTGTCTTTGATACAGACACCAATAGGCCCAAAATCTACATTCTTGCTGTGCTCCAGCTGCAAGGACAAAATTGCTGCACACTGTTTAGCCGTCATGACTGTCAAAGACACCAAGAAGGCAGCTGATACCTGCCCGTCCACACAACACTGCATGGAAATTTGCATAGTTCCTTTGTACCAGCAGTGTACACTCCAAACACATCACACCTGCCATATCTATAAAAAATAAAATAAACAAGAGGCCCATAGGCCTCGTGCTCTGCTGTTGTACAAGCAGATGAATTTAACTGCAAAAAGTGGAACCTTCTCGTGACCGTCCTGATAATGGGACTTCCTGTCTATTACAGCAATCAGAAGCATAAGGGATACCACGTTTACAAAGAGACAGACATAAGTGATCATAGGAACTCTGCAGCTTTAGGACAGAAGAGCTAAAATATGTCAAGATCATTTGTATTATAAACACAAATATTCTTGTATCAATATACATTTGGTGTAAACTTGTGAAAAAAGCTTCATAATTTCTGGATTCTTAGCGAAGGATATTACATGTAATTGTCCAAATGCACTACATGCTCACCTTGACAAAGTAAGTCAAGGTCAGTCATATTTGTTTTGTTGACCCTTGCCTACTTCACATCTGGTTTACATTTGGTAAGGAAATGATATTCACTGTTGATATGATATATCTAATCCCCCCCCCCCCAACCATAATGGTCAGTAACCCTTGTACAATATTAGTGTCTCCATCCACATTTTACACATGACAATTTTTTGTTTATACAATAAGCCAGTGATGTTCAATCATATGTAACTACAATGAATAAAATTATCAAACGTTTTTGTTTTGTTCAGTTCAATCTTCAGTGACCTTTACATATAGGACAAGGTCACTCCCATTATACAACTATTTTGTATCATGCACAATACACATTTTGGTATTGGGAGTTTGATGAAGGGTAATATATTAATTGTCTGTATCACATGTGGAACTTGAAATAATAGATTTCAGTCACTGTACTTCACCATAATGCTGGCTTTGACTCAATGTACATCTGCCATAAATTTGAGTGCAGTAAGTGCAAATTACTGCTGTGATAATGAATAAAATGCAATTTCTACAGATGATACTGGTAGTTTATACATCACAGCTGTCCATATGTACATTCCGGCAGTGTCACATGTATGTGTTTACAAATAAAGATATTTATGTGTTTAACACATTGCTCCTGATAGTGTCGAAAAAAAAAAAAAAAAAAAAAAACTGCAGATGGCAGTGTGGGTACTGAGCCCCATCAAGAATTTGCTCTCCCCCCCCAACAACAACAACAACAACAACAACAACAAAAAAGATTTTTGCATTTTGACCTATGTTATGTGACACTCTTGGCAGTGCCATCAATATATAAACTGCACATAGATTTTCATACACTTGAGGAGCCCAGAAAGTCATGTGAGCTTGAATGGCGTGGACGATATCACAAGAAAACATTTAGGGACACACTCTGGTATTAGCGATTACAGGACACAGACTGATACAGTGGTCCCTGTCACCAGAGACCACCCCTACAGCAACAAAAAAGTGGTCTTATGAGACAGGTGGTCTTTCATGACAGGTATATTAACATGGGAAGTATAGGACTCGGGATTCTGAAAAGCGGTCTGTCATGACAGGGTGGTCTCTCACGACAGGGGTCTCTCGTGACAGGGACTACTTAGTGATTAGAGGAGCTGTGCAACCTTTGATCAGCATAGCTAAAACAAACATATGGCAATGTATGATGAGGAACATTTTGTACTTCCAAGGTGCTGCTTCTGACAGTGTACAAACACTCACACATACCAGTACTTGGTAAACAATATGGAAGAATTTCTGTATAAAACTCATAGCAGTTAGAGTTTTTCATTTACTATTTACAATTCAACATGGCAGAATCTCTGTACAAAACTCATGGCAGTTGAAGTTTTTCATTTACCATTTGCAATTCAAATAACTGGGCATCAAACAGCAAACCAGAAGACACTTAAGCTGATGAAGTGACATACGTCACACAAGTGGTTAACAATGAGGGATGTTCTTGCAGGTGGCAGCACTGGTTCAGAGGCTATGTTTTCATGATACACCATTTCCTGTTAACAACCACAGACCAATAAGGAGAGTCCAATTTATCCTTCAGGTGTTTCCACCTGAAAGTATTTGCAACCAGGGGACTTATAAACAGTGGCGCCATCTAGAACATGCCCCATTGGCATATTTTTTGCCCCATTGGCATATTTTTTGCTCGTTATACATGATCAATAAAAAGATCGAATACAGGATTGGTAATATAACTGAACATTTCAAAATATTTTCTTTTTCACTGTGTCCATCTTGAAATGTGTTTCGATAGAGAAACCTGTTTCTGAGATCATTTCTATGCAACTCAAAGATATTCCAGCTTTTGCATAGAAACCATGTAACTACATGTAATGACATCACATTGACTCATTATACTATGAGCAATTAAATTTAGCATTTCTTTCATTATACATTTATTTGTTAGATTTACCCAGCAACCCCATTCAGTGTTACAACATTGTTCTCCCAGGGGTCCCTCTGTATACCACGAAACCTGAACATTCCTTGAGATGACCAGACCGTGGTCATAACTATACACAGCATGAAACACTTTAACACCTCGCACATTATCCTGAAAAGTTAGGCTTCCCTGGCGGGTATTCTCTTATTAGAGCAGTCTGTCTACACAGGGACCACTGTACAATACAAATTTCATAAGTCACTTCCAACAAAATACTGCTCTGGCAATATCAAACTTGAACCATTTCCCCCTTGAGTTAAGACCGAGTCAGCAGCCTGCCTTGCTGTTGGCCATGTTATCTTGACAAGTCTTCTCTACATATCTCATTAAAATTGTTCTTCATTACTAACGTAGAACTAGACATACCTTCAATGCAAAGCATTGACTGAAGGGTCTACCTGGAAAAAATGCTGCCATTTGCTCAAATTAGGTCCTGCTGACACCAAAATCTCGTCAGTTCATCTTATCATGCAAGAGAAGTATACAGCCAAATTTGAGCAAAATTCATTGAAGCATTCTGGAGATACTGCGGAAACGAGCCGTAACAAGCATGTAATTAGGCTGCCATTTGCTCAAATTAGGTCAAAGTGACACCAAAATATAATCACTTCATCTTGCCAGGTAAGATAAGCATATTGCCAAATTTGAGCAAAAGACATGGAGGCATTCTGTAGATATTGCGGTAATGAACTGGACAGACGGAAATCTGGATGGACAGACAACTCGAAAACATAAGGGCCCATGGGGCCGACCTTTAAAAATAATGGAAGTGCCACACAGATGAGGTATCTTGTTTGTGGTAGCATCTGGAATACTGAGACAGTCAGAAAAGATGTTACGTTTTGGTGCTTTTAGCTGGACCAGTTTCCCTGCCATCCTGCCTCATCAGACACTGACCAAAGATTGCTGTTAATATTTCTACCTTGGTGTATGGATGGACCCCTGTAACGTGTCACATCCAAGGTGTAATGATAATACAATAATACTGTTTTAAATTTTGTTTCACCAACTTATAAGTGTCCAAATTTGTTAGTGATACTTACCTATCCACTACGTTTGGTATATGATCTCTCAGGTCATATCCAGTTCAAATTGCAGAGCCCTGTAAAATCAACTCTTCTTCAGTCTATATTTTGATACAATAGGCTATGTACACTTGATGTCATTTGACAGAGCACACACAATGTCAATATCAGGACATCTGAGCAGCTGCTGGTTGCCATTTTTCAAAAATAATGTCATCACTGCTCAAAATGACTAGCTTTCACAGTCTGTAGGCGAGAATAATATCATTACTAATACTTGACTGAAGTGAACAAACTGCCATGACATCATCACAATACTGGTGCTAGCAAAGATTTGCACCATTGCATCCTGGGTTACTACACTGGCAGGGCCAAATTAAGAGGAAGCCCCACACTCGGGACTAACTCAGACCACTTGGAGTGACTTTTATATCATCTACCTGTACCTAAACTAAAAATAAAATTTCTGCTGTACGTGCTGCAGAACTCATCATGCACATATCAGACTGACTATGCAGCAATTTCAAATATACTCACTTGGCACTGTGGCATCTTTTTGTACATTGGCACATTTTTTTTTTTCATGTACAGGGCTTGACAAAAACTCTGTGCCACATTTTTGACTGAGTCAACAGCTTTCCTCAGCATGCCTTGGGTGCAATATGCTCAAACGTGCTGAGGAAAGCTGTTGACCTGGACAATTATATACTATGTAACTACAGGCATGCTGGTACTTGAATGAAAGGCCTTTTTACAAGGAATATGAATCTGGCACCCTTACTATAAGTCTGAGCAGCTCAATTTAAGTACATGTAGTTCAAATTTAGTCACAGTTGGCGCTGAAAGAGTTTAGGTCAACCTTACTGTCAGACAAGTATAACTTCTGCAGCCATATTCACAGAGAATCTTAAGCTGATAAGAAATTGGTGATCAAACTTAAAATCAACTTGTTTTGGTCTCGCATTCCTTAATCCTGGTTTGCATGAACAATTTTAGTGTGAACCACTCTCTTGTGTGGCTACTGTACAAGGCATATGGTTAACATTTCAGGATTATGGCTTAATCTTAATTTGATCCAGCTTAAAGATGAAGTACTGGATTAAACTAAGATTAATCTATATAAAATGAAAATGTTGAAGAGAGAGTTAGTATTGTAGCCCAGATCACAGATTGTTCATTGCTGGAAATTTTTATTCATATATTACGCCAAGGATTAAGTAGTTCTGAGTCAAAGGTGCACCAATTTAATTTGGGATCAAAGTCAGAATCAGATCAAATTATTTGTGAACACGCCCACTGAGCTCTAAGGTGTTTTAATCCATTGCCTTTCTTAAATGGAGTCAAAATTGTTGGACGGACAAGCACTGAAAAACTTAAGTGTCAAGCCCTGACATTGAATTTAAATGGCAAGAATATTTCCAACTATCTAATTTCTTTGTATGGCAACATATGTTCCATTGTCTAAATTAACAAATCAAGTGCAAATACCTTTCATATTTTCCAATTTGAAATGCTAAACTAGATAAATACATTCAAACATAAATTTTGCATGTGATATTTGAGCACACATGCAGTAAAAAACAAGGTGCCCAATTTTCTTTTTTCCATATACAATAAAAACATGAAGATCATGATGATCACGTGTTCTGCTGACTTAACCTGCTGCTTCTGAAACCACAGAATTTACAAATTACATGCACCGCAACGGTTTGATACATTGTATTACCAAGAAATAAGCAACCAGTTTGACCTTTTAATTTCACTCAAGGTCAAAACACCAAAAGCAAGCCCACTGGTTCCCAATTAATGATGAATAGCAATCATTACCAAGATATAAGCCAGTATGTCAGATTTGTTAAGTCTAAAAAAAGCTTGAATACCAATGAATATTAGTATATATGCATTCCTGTCAGAGAATGCATATTCATTGCATCATCATACCTCTGCAGCAGTGGCACCTGCTGACACCTGGTCCCAAAGTTTGATATCCCATTTTGTCAAAATTTAACATAACTTCATCATTTTTGTAAATTAGCATCATCTTATGTCAACTTATATTCTGATAAAATTCCATGCAATTTTATTTAATCATTAAGCAGAAGTTGAAAAAAGCTTTTACACACAAAAATTCATTTAAAAAGTAAAATATCACAGCACCACTTAATAACCAAAACGTGAACATTGTGACCTCAAGTGACTTAAGCCCATATGTAAAGATCTAAGCAGTTGGCCAGTTAGTTCCAAAGAAATTTTGATTAAAAAATAAAAAAAATAAAATAAAATTCAGAAAAAGAATGGCCCACCTGGGCAACTTGTGTAAAATAAAATCACTGCATACTACCTATTTGACAATATGTACATATATATGAGTACAGTACCATCACTTACCAACATATGGTTTCAAAGTTTGATATCCCATAGCTTCATTAAAAATTAGCATATCCACATCATTTTTGCAAACTGTCGTGACTTTTAGTTTGTATTCTTTCATTCAATACTGTTAAGCTATTCTGAAGAAGTTGAAAATTGCCTTAACACACAAAAACTGATTTTTAAAAGGGCCACCTGGTGGCCAAAATGTGAATTAGGTGACTCCAGATTACCCTGTATACAATATCAAAGCAATTGGCCTAGTATTTCTTGAAATGAATAAATTGAAACATTAAATGCAACAGTTTTTAAGAAGTCAAAAATGTAAAAAGCTTCATGGACAGACAGCCAAAAATGGATTTTGTAACCTGTTACCTGAAGTCAGCAGAGCCCAAAATACAGAACAAACAGTCCTATATGTAATCACTTTGTGCTGCCACATCGTAGTAATGTGTACAATTCCTCACTGTAGCTACAGACCGTCTTAAGTGCACTACATTAGTTTCCCATTAAATCACTGTCAAATTCATAGTCCTTTCCATTTCATGCAAGGATGCTTATGTGACTTGCACAAGAATGCGCTCAAGATATTTTCTGCACATGACTGTGTTCGCTGTATTCCAGTACAACAATGTGCTTATATGCCGTTTTTAATCCAAGTAGATGTGTGCTTGAACCATTGTCATCTTGCAGTTACAGACCCTGTCTTTTGTGTTAACCCTTAAAGTGCTGTTTTAAATTTGAGTCAAGAGCTTTCCTTGGGACACTTTGTGCACAGAAAACTGTTGACTAAGACTACTTTTTGCTTTAGACCAGGCTTGCTGGTATTTTAATGATAGGTATCTTCATGGGGAATTTAAATTTAATAATCTTTATATGTTTAATAGTAATGAGAAAAAACTTCTGCAGTGATTAGCACTATAAGGGTTAAAATGATACAACAAACAAGAGGCCCATGAGCCTAATACTCTGCTGGCATTGTGGCTATATTGCACCTGTTCATTTCAAAGCTGTCAGTCTTCAAGTGGCTTCTGAATATAGAAAGCTTAATGTAAAATTTGTCCATCAGATGGCACTTTGCTCCACATGTAATCAGAGCTTATTCGTGCAACTCCTGTGATGAATACTCTTGCATGTGCCAAGACAACAATGAGCAAGTCCTTAACTTTATCATGTCCTCAGTGACCTTGGGACAGAAGATCAAGGACACCCAGATTATGTATTACAAGAGGCCCATATGCCTGCCTGGTGCTGTGCTGACATTGCCATTGAAGTCCAAGCTGCACCCTGCCATTACACAGTCACCTCTTTCAACTTTACAGTCATGGTAACCTCATAAAAATAGGTCAAGGTCACTAACATTATATACGATTCAAGCTTTGAACACTGTCTATATATATCATATACATTTGGCAAGTCTGATCTAATTACTTTACGAGATATGGAATTTCATATCTTAAAACACATTTTGGCTCACAATTTCAGTCAAATTATAGGTGGCACCACTAGTATCTTTACCAACTTAGACTTTGACCTCCCCCACAATCCCACCAAATTTGGTGAAGATCCAAAAATTAACGATGCTAGAGTGTTCACAAGATTTTCATATTTTGAACCCTATATTATATAATGTAAATGGCGCCACCAATATTGAACTCGGCTTAGATTTTCATACACCCTTTAAGTCCTGAAAGTTATATTGGGCTAGCTTGAAAACTGTGGGTGGTATCGCGCTGACGAGGAAAATTAACAGACAGATGTCCCCTTTGAAACTTTAAAGCTTCGTACACTATTCCACCGTACCAACACTGATAAAACAGGTAACTAGTAACACAATCTATAGCACCATAAAGTTGACTAGAGATGTTATAAGGTAAAGTGTACCAAGGTATTAGCTGGAAGCCACCTCTTCTACTTTACTGGATGAAGATTAAAAAGAAAGAAATCTTGCAAAAAGTGAGTATGATCATGGTTTTCCGCCTTAAGTCAGACTAGAGAAAATTCTGTGGGTGGGTTAAGTATACTTTACCCCACGTACTTTCCCTCTTACCACTCTAAACACTTTGAGAATTACACTTCATCATTTCAAGCTCCATCTTGACATAGTTTGACTAATGTTCTTGAGTTGCTGTTGTATTTATTATGTACTTGGTCATATCTCTGGAAACATTTCAACAGAGTTTTGTGTAGTTGTTGTTTTTTGTAACCTTTGTGTTGTAGTTTTTGCAACAAAGTTCTGACTCTATTGATGAAATTGCTAAAATGTGTGGTGTTTCTAGCAATATGTATCACTTGTCTGATACAAACTCCATATGCTTGTTTCTCTGGAATGTTTCCTGTCAGATTAGGGTATGAGATAATATCAAATTTGAACTTGTCTCTCTTGTCAAATATCTTTGTTACATACTGGTTGTTCTTTATTTCTATATCCAGATCAAGGAAAGTAGCTTTTGTATCACTTTCATTTTCCAGATTTGAAATCAATTCTATGATATATGCTTTTCCAATTTCCCTTTATTTTGGACGGACAGACAGACATGAGCGGTCACATAAGCTCTGCGATCTTTGGTCAGCAGAGCTAAAAAGAGGCATGTACAACACATCACATAAATTTTCTTACATGCTACATGCTTTGTGTTCATATCTAATTTTATCATGTAAAATAAATGTTTGGAGTTTTGTAATTATTTATAGTTTTCCTTATTTGTTGAATCCTAAGGCAGTGTTTTACAAATACACTTGACTTTGTATTATTCAATGCATGTGATTCCAGTAGTTTATGCAAATTAACTACTGGAATCACATGCATTGATTCATACAAAAAAAAAGTTTATGCAAATACCTTCACCCTATTTTTCATGTCCTTTTCAAGTTCAAGATTCCCAAATTTCACAAAGGTTGCAGGTTCGAGTCCCGCTCGTTCCGAACATGAAAAAAAACAAAAACAAAAAAAAAAACAAATATAATTCCATTCTGTAACACCCTTCCATATAAAACCAGAGGATCATGATGATCCTGTGCTCTGCTGACTGGGATCTGCTTTTACAGTATTGGACCACATGGACTGCAGTCTAGATTTGTACAGCTATATACATGTATGTAGAGTGGTAGCAAAGTTTGTCCTTAAAATAAATTTTGCGGAAGGATGGAAGGACGGACGGACAGACGGACGACGGACGCAAATGGATTCTATAAGCTCTGCTGATGGTAGTACATGTATTATCAATTGACATGACACACCTTGCTGTTTCAATGGCTGCCGGTGTACAGTGGCAGCACTCACTTACAGTCACAAAGTCTGATATCGCATAACTTTGTCAAAAATTAACATATCCACATTATTTTCGCAAACTTTCATTGTCTAATGTCCCAACTATATTTTGATAAAATGTTAAGCAATTCTATCATGCTGTTCTGGAGAAGAAGTCGAAAATAGCCTTAACACGCAAAAATTCACAAAAAAACAAAAAAACAAAAAAAAGGGAAAAAATCGCAGCGCCACCTGGTGGCCAAAATGAGAACTAGTTGACCCCAGGTGACCCTATGTGCAATATCAAAGCAATTGGCCAGGTAGTTCTTGAGATGAAGAAATTTTATTTTGTTTTCAAAAAATAAATTAAAAAAATCATTAAAAATAGAAAAATTATTGCCTCATTATCTCCTTGCAAACTTGGTAGAGGTTCACCTGGGCAACATCCATGTGCAAAATTAAAACATTCTATACAGCAGTTTTTGAGAAGAAGTAAAAAGGGTAAATACAATAGTGTAATATATGCACTGTATTGCCATATATATATATATATATATATATATATATATATATATATATATATATATATATATATACACACAACTGCAGCACTTCCTTACAGTTGCGAAGTTTGATATCCCATAACTTTGCCTAAAATTAACATATCCACATTATGTTCGCAAACTTTCATTGTCTAATGTCCAACTATACTCTGATAAAATTTTAAGCAATTCTGCTCAGCCGTTCTGGAGAAGAAGTCGAAAATAGCCTTAACAGGCAATAATTCATAAATACATAGGAAAAAATCACAGCGCCACCTGGTGGCCAAAATAAGAACTAGTTGACCCCAGATGACCCTATGTGCAATATCAAAGCAATTGGCTTCGTAGTTCTTAAGATAAAGAAATTTTAATTTTTTTTCAAAAAATAAATTAAAAAATTCATAAAAAATAGAAAAATTATTGCATCATCATCTCCTTCGCAAACTTGGTAGAGGTCCACCTGGAGATCATCCATGTGCAAAATCAAAACATTCTATGTAGCGGTTTTTGAGATGAAGTCGAAAATATAAAAAGTCTAATGACAGACGGACGGAAGGACGGACAGACGGACCCAAACGGATTCTATAAGCTCTGCTGACTGACAAGTCAGCAGAGCTAAAAATGCAATACTAACATTACGAAAAAAAAAATGTCACATATATTTTGAATACCATAACCCACCTTTCACAATTTCAGTCACAACAACAATGCAAAGTTCACGAATATACTACTGACGACAATTCCAAACAATATTGAACAAGATCCATATTATGTTTATCTTATTACCTTATGTTCAGTCATATTTTTACTCAAAACATATTCAAATGTGTTGAGCAGAAGCCAATATATGTAATACAGACAGACTTCCAGGCCAATCAAAAGACTTGGTCATCATAGTTTCACAACTCTGGTCCCTCTATTGCCAATGTGCTCTTTAGACATTTCATCAATTACTTATTGACCATTAATGAATCACACACGCACACACACACGCACGCACACTCACACACACACATCCCTCCAGGTATTCACAGCACAATTATACAAACAGAACTGCTGCCAATAGTTACAGTATCGAGGAGTGTCTCCAGTTTTACAGGTCCTGATCAGCTGTCTAACAACCTGTGAATCCAACTCATAATCTTGCAGTTTTCATGGAAAACTATTACAGCTAAAACAGGTTTTTCAGCTGGTTTTGTCCATGAAACACAGACTACCCAGTGATGACCCACATGCTCAAATCACTTACAGATGGTTGAAACATGTATCATTGATGCATATTTTTCTAGAAGGACATACCCCTAGATAATGATTCTTAGTGCCATATTAGCCTTATTATATGCTCAGGATGCCAAGAAAATTTAAATTATCTGTAACCACTGACATATACAGAACATAGGAGTCATTGTATGGTAGAACTGTAGTGGTGCACTAGTGCGTACATGTATTTGGTTTAGTTTGAATTTTCCTTTTCTGTCTGAGCACCAGAAAGCCTAAATGGTTACAGGGTGGAAACATGAAAAAAAAAAAATAAATAAAAAAAATAAGGATTTACCATGTACAGATACTCTATGCTCCCTTACACACCTCACTCGCTTTCTCTTCAACACTTTTTGGGAGTGCTGAGGACACCTGGTATTTGACATTTGCAGCGACACTCAAACTTCAATTCTCAAACTGCAGAAACTCCCATTTCTTACAATTCCCTATGCATAGAGACATAACAAAAAAAGATATTTTTGTCCTGTCATACAACATAAAACTTGTTTTAAACCTGACTACCAGGAAAGTCATTAAAATTACTAAACGATGCAAAAGTAGATGTCGCGACAGTGGGCATCTGTGGATTTTGCAGATGTTGCAACAGTAATGGAAGACACTTGGAAGGTGAGTTCAAAACAGAACTTTCAGACCCTAACATTGAGTTCATGAAAGTTGACTTTGCGGGTGAATTCAACGAGGATGTTTCAGAAGGCAGCACGGAGTTAATAGAGACTGGTTTGTGAGTTGAGTTGACAGGGGGCACTTGCGAGGGTAATACTGAGTGAATAAATGCCAGACTAGCTTCAGCAGTGTTGTCAGTGATCCCTCCACCAGCCATCAAAGAATCAATGGTTTGCAGTAGTTCTTCCTGTGTATTGTCCTGCTTTGACTGGTCCCTCTTCGGCAGCAGGTCCATCCTGGCCCCCTGCTCTGGGTGATGATACAGCATGTGGGACTGCAGGCTTTTCTGGCCTGCAAACCCCATGTTACACACCTGACATCTTTCCCTCCAGTCTACTGAAATAGAATGACAGCGCTCCATGTGACGATTCAGCCTCTCCAGTCGTGGAAACTGAGAGCTGCAAATTGTACAGGAGTACGAGTAAACATTGATCCCATGTGCTGCCTTGAGGTGAGCATTACGCAGTTTCTTGTGAGAAAATCCCATGTTGCACACTGAGCAGAACAGGGTCTGTCCTCTTAGATGTGTTTTCTCATGATATCGCAAGCCTTCCCTGTGACGGTACTGGCGTGCACAGTACTGACACACATACGGAGTTTCTGTAGAATGGCATCGCTGATGCTCTTTCAGTTTGTCTTTTCGCTTAAAAGCCTTCTGACATCCAGGTACTCTGCATATGAATGGCCGCTCCTCCTTATGCTTGGAAATAAAATGTCTTCGGAGATGGTCAGGTTTCTTGAAGACTGCTGAACACTCTGTGCACCTGTGTATCTTGTTGGAATTGTGACGTGCACGATGAGCCCTCATTGTGATTCGGTTGTTGAAAGTGGTACCACATTGATCACACAAGTAAGATCTTATTCCTTGGTGAACTTCTCTGTGGTCTAGAAGCTCGTTTCGACACCTAAATATCTTATTGCACTCCTCACACTTGTGCTCATGTGTATTCGTCTCTAGGTGATGCTGCAGTTCCTTCTCGGTAAAGAAACCTTTGTGGCAAAGGTGACACCTAGGACCCTCGTAGTTCCGGTGATAGGAAGTTCTGTGACTATTGAGCTGATCAACTGATTTGAAGTGCCAGTTGCAAAGTCGGCAGATGAAGGCATACTGACTATGAACCTTTGCATGCTCTTGGTATTGTTTAGCGAAATTAAAGACACGCTGACAGTCTGGCTGGATGCACTGAAAGAGGGGTACCATATCATGAGCATCTTGAACGTGATTGAACAGATCCTTATTGCTATTGAAATGACTAGAGCATTTGAAGCAAACGTGTCTCATGCCTTCGTCATCATTTGCATCTTCAACACGTTTATGATTTACTGATTCATCCCGCAACTGATCATTGGCAAGATCTATTTCTTGATGCTCCCTGCTTACCTGAGCACCATCAACGCCATTCTTATCTGCATAATCTTGGGAAATCGGTGAATGTCCATTCAAAGTGTGTACAGTTTTCGCAGTGTCACGGCTCAAAGAGTGCGTGCATGAGCCTTGCCCATTGTCACATGCTTCATCTTGTAAATGTTCAAAGCTTCCAAGAAGGTCTTGCGTACTTTCTTCCAGGTCTTCTGAACTGTCATCTTGGAAATCTTCTGGGCTGTCCTTGTGAAGATCTTCTGGGCTCTCCATTGCCTCGTCTTCACTGTCCTCTCCTTCCAGGTCCTGATAGGCCCCCGTGTCGTTGCTGTCTCCCTGAGACTGGACACTCTGTTCTTTGGCTTGTATCTGTTGACCCATTTGCATGATGGACATCATCGCCTGGGTCTCAGACAGTCCCCTCAGTGTCTTCTGGTCAATGGTGGTCAAGTTGTAGCTATGGTCCAGACTGCTGCTGTAAGTAGACCCGCTGAGTTCTTCTGGTTCTCCCTCAACATAAGTCAACTGGGAATCAGTCGGCAAATCAGAAATTTGTGATGTACGTTCGCCCGTACTAGAAACCTCATCACTTTCTGGATACATACTGCCAAGTGTGTTATTATTTTCTCTGTCCTCAGTCAAGACTAGGATATCTTTTGTGATTGGCTGATGCTGTTGAACTGTCCCTCCATTTTTAATTGGCTCATGCTGTAAGCCACCATTTTGGGTGCCTTCTTCACTTTTCAGCACCCACATTCTATGATGCTCAATATGCTTGGCAAAGTTCTCAAAGGTTGTTACATACTTGCACACAAAACACTCAGACCTCTGAATGTCTGTGTCACTGTTCTGTAATGTCATTTCTTCAACAGTTGTATTCTGCTTTTCAGCCAATGAATTCAAGAGTGCTGTCAGCTCTGAAGCTGGGACAATGCATCTTGCAGTATGAAGCGAAAATCTATGGCGAAAAATGTGATTTTTCTGTTGAAATGCCTTTCTACAAACTAAACAAACAAGAGGCCAATTTGTTCCCTTCTTTTCTCCTTGTATGCCATGCTGATACTTCAGATGGAGCAAATATTCCTGTTGCTTGACAAAGGAGGCCCCACATAAACACCGTTTCAGTTTGGCCCGTACAGGATGACTCATTAAATGTTTACGAAATTGATGCTGTCCCAAAAATGCCTGATTGCACAGTTCACATCTATAGTTCATGGCGTTGCGGGCTTTTTCCATAAAGTCGGGAGTAGGCGATCCTTTGATTTTAACGTTTTGCATAAGAGATTTGACCTTTTGAATTTCTTCATCTGGAATCTGGTCATGAATGGAACACATGAGGTGTCTATTGAGCTTGTACTTGGTAGGAAACCACCTGGTACAAAATGGACAGATCCCTGGAAATATATCTGGGTGAGTCTCCATGTGCTGCAGTAATGATTCATACCCAGTAAATTCCTGCCGACACTCAAGGCACATCAATGTTTTCGACAGTATATCCTTCTGGGCATTGCCCTGTTTTTCCTCTGATGCACCAATGATACAATCCTTGTTGGAAACATCAGCCACACTACTCTTCCTTCTTGCTCTTCTGGTCATCCCCACACACCCCTGGTCTGACATCTCGGGACCTTGTTCTAGAGATAGACAGTCTATTGTGGTATTTATGCTGACCCCGTTAGTGGTATCCGATAATTCAGCACCAGCGCTGGGTGCAGCAGCATTTAAATCTGGTTGTTCAATCTGTGCAGGATTCCTATGCCTTTTGGTCATGTGACATCTGCCTAACAAACGGTGTCTTTTCAATTTGTATTTGTCTACAAATGAATTACCACAAGTCTGACAAGTGTGGCTTGTTACCGAGTGCTCCCTTCGAAGATGTCTTTCATATTCATCTGCTTCTTCAGTTGTGAAGGAGCATTTTGGACAGGAACGGATTTGTTTCTTTTTAGGAGGAGGCACATC
This sequence comes from Hermodice carunculata, assembly GCA_964020975.1. Lineage (NCBI taxonomy): Eukaryota > Metazoa > Annelida > Polychaeta > Eunicida > Amphinomidae > Hermodice > Hermodice carunculata. Next base: position 65,248 of record CAXHWN010000224.1, on the reverse strand, counting down.
CTTCCTCTTAGGACCTACGATAATTGGTCTGCCTCTCTTTCGTTTTTCCTCTGGCACACCTCTGGGTCCTCTCTTCTTGCCATCCTGATTTTCCACTTTGCTGCGCTTTGAGTACTGAACACAGGTACTTTTGAAGCCACCAACCTTTATCTTCAGCATCTGTTTTTGCCAGTTCCTTGTTCTGACACCAGGAGCTTTTGCATCATGCCTCTTTATTCTTTTGTTTTCTTGCTGAGTTTCTTTTTTCACTTTTATAAAACCCGTCTCTTGTTGACTCTTTGATTTGGACAGCTGTCTTCTGCTTTTAGTTTCACTGCAAGTTGTCATACTTTTGGGGGGTACTTTTCCTCGACTGCCACTGGTCAATCTTTGCTTTCCTCTGTTAAGACAGACCTCAGTTTTTGGGTTGTTTACACAATGTGGACCTGGCACTACCTTTCTTTCTTCCAGTTGTCTGTGTTTTCTTGGACTTTCCCGTATTATGCTTGCTTGTATCACTGGCTTTTCATCTCTGTCTCCTCCACCTTTGACCTCATCTTCTGGTTCTGTTTGGTTGTTTTCTTTAGCTGACACGTCTGTTCTTTCCTTGTCTGAGTTAGCGGACTTGCTCTTTTTGCATGTCTTTGCCTTTTTGTGCATCAAGTACTCATCGATATCATAGAATACCTGTTTACATCTCCCACAGCAGTGAGAATCTTCCTCATCTGTAAAGAAACAAGAAAATAATCAGCATAACAGCATAAACAAGCATTTCCATCAGTAAGGCATCTTTTCTACTCCCCCAAAGTATCACATCACGGTTGCTAAATCAGAGTGGCCCCCCTCATATAAGGCCATCTCCAATGCACCACAGTTGTGGCCTTGCAAGAAGGGTGGCCTCTTCTGCGAGGAAAAATTTAACAAAAATGCCATCTGTGCTGCTCTGAGAAGTGGCCTCTCTTTAGAGGGGGACCACTGTATAAACTTACTTCATTCAGAGATACAGACCAATTATGCTCACCTGAATTATTATAATGATTTTAGATTTTTTTTTCATATTTCTGTCTTTAAAAGACCTTTCATTTAAGCATCAGCTTGTACCTCCAGAAAAGACAAAAAGGTCCAAGTCAGCAGCTTTTCCAGGTACCAAGAAAAGTTATTGACTCAGTCTTTCAACTGACACAGAATGGCGGAAAACGTGAACATCTACATAGGGCAAACTGCTTTGCACAATCAAATACTAGACTGAATGCTGCCTTCCACTGCAACAGTTGCCATGCGTGCTGCAACAAGAGCAACAAGGCGGTCGGCTGCGATTTCTCAAAATCAAACATAGTTTGCTGCATGAAATGTGTGGTCAGGGGACCGTATCCATGGCACAGTGCTACTGAGCTTGACATGTACCACCATAACAGCTGTCTTCATAATGGGCATTACCATATGACACCCATTCCCTTTTTGCCTGTGGCATTTTACTTCTTTAAATCAGTACAAGATATTAACCCTTTCAGTGCCAAATTTTGAACGGAGTCAACAGCTTTTCTTGGTGCGCATTGGGAGCAATGCGCCCAATGCACGCAGAGAAAAGCTGTTGACCTGGGGTATTCTCTCCAGATGGAACTATAGGCATACTGCTACTTGAATGAAAGGTCTTTTTACAAGGAGTACGAATCTGGGACCCTCATGATAATTCAGACTAGTTTGACCTCAGTAGATCAACTTAAGATGTGATAGGCACTGAAAGAGTTAAAGGTACATTTCGTTTTGGTTCATTCCTGTTACTTGCTGTGTTTTACTAAATGGTACACTTTGCATAGACGTAAACTCGTTTGCTTTCCAGCCACAGAAAAACCCTACTATAACGACACCATCTATCCCACGCAAAATGTGTCAGATGTCTACATATGTCAGATAAGTGAGTCAACGTTATTTGTCTCAAGTCCCTAAAAACTTGTTTTAATACGCGAATATGAAGGATATCTGAGTGATGTTGAGTGAGGTTTCACTGCATGACTGAATGTTCTCTTCTGCCTACATTTCTATTAAAACTAGTGCTTCTTTCCCCAAGTCATACAGGACATGGCACATTTCTGATTATATAAATAGGCAATTCTTGACCGCTGAAAGATAAACCACCTTGACCTTTGCATAGTGTGACACTTGGGTTTCTTTGTCATCAAAGTAATTTAAAGACCACTCGGCACAAGTGCAACTATTCAAGGGCAGGAGATGTTCATGTCCTGCACGTGACTGTTCGTATTTGCCCAGGATACTGTTAGCATAGCGTATTTGCCCAGGATACTGTTAGCATAGTGTTATCGCAGGTGTACCAAAAGCAAAGCTACCCTATGAATAGGCTTGGTTTTCATTTTTTTTAAAACTGAAAACAGTGGTACCTGGCTCGAGAGACCAGCCAATGAGAGACCACACATCTTCACCTCTTTCAGAACACTTCGATCTTTTCCATGTCATCATACCTTTAATGAAAGACCACCTGCTTTGACAGACCACATTTTCACCTGCCCTAGGGGCGGTCTCTCAAGACAGGGACCACTGTACATTGAAACGGTTCCACTTTTAACATCTGTAGTATGGACAACATGTACTGAATCACAGTAGGAAATTTGATTACTCAAAATTATATAGTATATTTCTGCTACATGATACAGAAAATTTGGTGTTATGTTCTGGCAAAAGTGTGTAGCAATGATGCTGACTCGGTGTAGGTAATTTCCAATGTTGCCATCCCTTACACTGCCATTTTTTTTTTCAAAATAACATTGCCATTCCTGTATCTTCACATTTATGAAAACGGCTAAGATGTGCGCTGTGGTGGTCCCCTTCTTGAAAGACCACTCGAAGGGCATGCATACAAGTGGTCTTATAAAACACATAGTTAAAGCAAATTTTGTTGTTTTGTATAATATGTTCCGTATTTCTACATATATCATGTATATTTACAATGTATGTACTGACAGCCTAGGGGCCTTTTGTTTTGGAATAAAATCATCATTTGTCTAAAATTTGTCTCCAAAATAGAAGTACAATAAGACATGACATTCTGATTACCTAAAGATACTAGTCTTCAAGGCCAAGTGACTTCACAAGAAGGGAACTAGTACAAATTTTTTACCACTTCCTCATTCTGTTTTAACCCTTAAAGTGCCAATCACTGAATAGCTGTTTTCTCATTACCTTTTAACATATAATGGTCAAAAGATTCAAATTCTTCATGAAGATACCCGTCATTCAAATACCAGCAAGCCTAGTTTAAAGCAAAACGTAGTCTTAGTCAACAGCTTTCCTCGAGACACTTTTCACGCAATGCTCACAAAGTGTCCCGAGGAAAACTGTTGACTCTATCTTAAATCAGCACTTTTAGGGTTAACACATGTATATTTGTTTAATGTCCTTGACAAGGTATCTAAGATAGCATAAGAAAAGTATGCACAGTGTGGACACTTGATACAGCAATGCCATTACCTGATTCTGAGCTCTCCATTGTTGTAGAGACCTGGGCATTAACATCTGCCTGGAACAAGGAATGGAAAGAGTCTGGACATTTCTTCATCCAAGAGGCTCACTCTGAAAATACACAAAGTCAAAACCCTGTGAGAGACAACTGTTAAAACCCTGTCACAGTAAACTGTGAACCAGTGAGGTTAGGAGCTTAGACACAAAATACATGTAGGCCTACACCTTTTCCACCGTGACCTGACATGCACAAGATTCTCCATCGTACTCCTCTTGCTGCCAGAGAAGCCAGCAGGGAGGCATGTACAAACTGGAGGCCCATGGGCCTGGTGCTCGGCTGCCATGAAAATTGATGAATTTAAATACATGGACTGGAACCTTGTTTATGTGACTGTCTGGATAATGAGATCTCACTAGTATTATAAGCAATTGAAATTTTCACTTCCTCCACAATCACGCTTAATTTCATGAAGATGCACCAAAAATTAAAGATGCTAGACTGCTCAGAGGATTTTCACATTTTGGTCTATTCATTACACAATACTGTAGGTAGTATTATTGGCCACCATCAATATTGAACTCCATGTGGAGGTTCATACACTTGTTGAGTCCTGAAAGTTATATGAAGCTTACTAAAAAAACATGGACATCTTTGTCAAGTCGCCTGCTTACACTAAACCACATCACTGACCTGGATTCAATGCTTCAAGATGACCTATATTACAGAATATATTAGTACTAGAAATGATCTATATATCCTATAAAGTACTAGACATGATCCATACCAGTATATCCTATTAATTTGACATGTGCACCCCACTTTTTGTTTCCAGGTGTGGGATTTTATCTCTTGCAACACATTGCAGCTGATAATTTCTGACATATTGTAGGCTGCATGAAAAGTACTGCAATGAATTGAAATTTTGCCTCTTTCACAATACCATCAAATTTCACAAAGATCCATTTAACAAGAGGGCTGTGTGAACAGCCCGTCCCCAGCTGACCTTGACATTTAGCCCTTAAGAAGTCCCATTCTAGTCTAGGGGATAAGGATGTTGGACAGGAAACAAAAAATGTGTTTCCATTGCAATCCTCATTGAGTTACATGACAATCAACAGGAATGCATGCATTAACTGAGAGGTACCCAAATTATATAAAAAAAAAAATCAATTTTGTAGAAGTGAAAAATGGGAAAAGCACAAAAATGTGTAAAAACTAGAAAAAAGGGGAGCATCAACAATTGAACCAGTGCACAGTGATCCAAAGGATCTATGTCCCTCGCCACAATATTTTGAAAAAGTTGTTGCACTTGTTGAAAGGATGCACCAACTAGGATGCACAAAAAATTATATGTTCTTGGGCCCTGTGACCTTGAAAATAGGTCAAGGTCAAAAACAATATACAAGCACTTGCCCATGGTACGATGCATCTCTGGTATAAATTTCATTACAATGAAACCTGTTTTGAGAGACCACCCTAGGGCAAGCCAAAAAGTGGTCACATAAGGCAGGTGGTCTCTCAATAGAGGTATAATAACATGGGAAAGATAGCAAAAGGGACATAGTAAACATGGTCTGAAAAGGCAGGTGGTCTTTGATCTCAGTGGTCTCTCAAAACAGGTTTCACTGTATTCTGTCTCTAAGGGTTCTAGAGATATGCTCCTGGATGGACGGACGTCTCCTTTGAAACTTAAAAGCTTCATACACTATTCCACCATACAGACACTGGTATAAACAGGTAAATGGTAATGCAATTTTTAGCGACATAAAGTTGACTAGAGGTATTATGAGGTAAAGTGTACTAAGGTATCAACTAGAAGCCACCTCTTCCACTATACTATAGGATCAAGGTCACCCATGTTCTGAGTAAGTCTGACCATCATAAAAGAACACTAACATGTGCAACATCAAGGTTCAAGTTGTTCTCAAGTTATAATGAAGAGTAAAATTCATGTATGTTGCACTGTGACACCAGAGACAAGGTCAAAGTCATTCATGTACTGTCTGAGCATGACCTTCATACAAAAACATTAACATGTGCAGCATCACAGTACTAACTCAAAACAAATCTCGAGTTATCAAGTAAACAGTAAATTTTGTGTCAGTTGTCCTTTGAATTAGCACTAGAATGCCCACTGACTTACATAGTAATCAATAGGATAGCTGCATTGATCGATAAGTACCCGAGTTGAAAATACTTAAAAATCAGGAATCTAAAGCAGTGCCACCTAGTAAACAACTTTGGTTGACCCTTCCACAAGAACATATCCATCACATTTCACTTTAATCTGAGTGACGGTTCTGAGAACAAGTGAAAAATAACAAAACCATATAAAAAATTCATAAAAAAAAAAAATAGAAAAAATTGCAGTGCCACCTGGTGAACAAATTGGGAACTATGTGTCCCTGGAAGTGTCTATGAACGATATCAAAACAATTGAGTGAGCAGTTTCAGAGGTGAAGAGTTTTTAAGGTTTGCCCCCAAAAACCAAAAAAATTTATTAAAATTCCAAAAATCAATAGAGCGTGACCATTTGAACAACTTGGTAGAGATCCACCCAAGGCACATCCCCACTAAGTTTGAAGTCAATCTGGCCAAAATTATTTAAGTTATAACCATTACAAGAAATTCCCATGTTAAAACTTTCCTATTAAATCTTTTTGATTTTTGAAAAAAAAATCAAAAAAACCCCCCAAAATTCATTGGAACATGACCATTGGAACAAACTTGGGAGACACCCACCCAAGGTACATCCCCACCAAATTTGAAGTTAATCTGGATGACAGTTTTGGAGAAGAAGTCCAAAATGTGAATTAGCATTAGAATGCTCATTGACTTCCATAGTAATCAATAGGAAAGCTGCATTGACCAATAAGTACCCGAATTGAAAAAATCGTTAAAAATCAGGAATCTGCAGCATTCCCACATAGTGAACAACTTTGTTTGACCCTTCTACATGGAACATATCCACCACGTTTCAGCTTAATCTGAGAGACGGTTCTGGAGAAGAAGTCAAAAATAGCTAGTACACACAAAAATTCATAAAAAAAATAGTAGAAAATTGCAGCGCCACCTGGTCGACAAATTAAGAACACAGAGTCCCTAGGTGTCTTCCTGTGTGATATCAGAGTGATTGAGTAAGCGCTTTTGGAGAAAAAGATTTTTTAAGATTTGTCCAAAAAAAGAACAAAAAAATTAATTAAAAATCCAAAAATCACTGGAGCATGACCATTTGAACAAACCTGGTAGACACCCACCCAAGGTACATTCCCATCAAGTTTGAAGTTAATCTGGATGACGGTTTTGGAGAAGAAGTCCAAAATGTGAATTAGTATTAGAATGCTCATTGACTTCCATAGTAATCAATAGGAAAGCTGCATTGACCAATAAGTACCCGAATTGAAAAAATCGTAAAAAATCAGGAATCTGCAGCATTCCCACATAGTGAACAACTTTGTTTGACCCTTCTACATGGAACATATCCACCACGTTTCAGCTTAATCTGAGTGACGGTTCTGGAGAAGAAGTCAAAAATAGCTAGTACACACAAAAATTCATAAAAAATTAGTAGAAAATTGCAGCGCCACCTGGTCGACAAATTAAGAACACAGAGTCCCTAGGTGTCTTCCTGTGTGATATCAGAGTGATTGAGTAAGCGCTTTTGGAGAAAAAGATTTTTTAAGATTTGTCCAAAAAAAGAACAAAAAAATTAATTAAAAATCCAAAAATCACTGGAGCATGACCATTTGAACAAACCTGGTAGACACCCACCCAAGGTACAACCCCATCAAGTTTGAAGTTAATCTGGATGACGGTTTTGGAGAAGAAGTCCAAAATGTGAATTAGTATTAGAATGCTCATTGACTTCCATAGTAATCAATAGGAAAGCTGCATTGACCCATAAGTACCCGAATTGAAAAAATCGTTAAAAATCAGGAATCTGCAGCATTCCCATATGGTGAACAACTTTTTTTGACCCTTCTACAAGGAACATATCCACCATGTTTCAGCTTAATCTGAGTGACGGTTCTGGAGAAGAAGTCGAAAATAGCTATACCACATATAAATTCATAAAAAAATAGAAAAAAATTGCAGCGCCACCGCGTGAACAAATTGAGAACTAGGTGTCCCAGGGAATGTTTCTGTGTGATATCAAAGTAAATGGGTGGGCGGTTTCGGAGAAGAAGATTTTTTAAGATTTGCCCAAAAAAGAACAAAAAAATTCATTAAAAATCCAAAAATCAATGGACCTTGACCAATTGAACAAATTTGGAAGACACCTACCCAAGGCACATCCCCACCAAGTTTGAAGTGGATCTGGCAGGCGGTTTGGGTGAAGAAGTCGAAAATGTAAATTGTTGACGGACGACGGACGGACGGACAACGGACGGAGGACCATAAGATAAGCTCAGCTGACTGACAAGTCAGCTGAGCTAACAAGAGGGCTGTGTGAAAAGCCCGTGCCTCAGCTGATCTTGACATTCATCACACTTGCAGCTCTATGAACTTGGGAAAGGATCAAGGACACCATGTTCTGAGTAAGTCTGAACTTTATAGAAGAACACTTACATGTGCAATATCAAAGTTCAAGTAGTTCTCAAGTTATAATGAAGAGTAAAATTCATGTATGTTGCACTGTGACCCCACAAACGAGGTCAAGGTCATTCATGTACTGTCTCAGCATGACCTTCAAACAGAATAATGAACATGTGTAGCTAACTCAAAACAGATCTCAAGTTATCAAGTAAACAGTAAATTTTGTGTCAGTTGTCCTGTGAATTAGCATTAGAATGCCCATTGACTTACAAGATCTTTTAAGATTTGTCCAAAAAAAAGAACAAAAAAATTCATTAAAAATTAAAAAATCACTGGAGCATGAACATTTGAACAAATTGGTAGAAACCCACCCAACGTACATTGTCACCAAGTTTGAAGTTAATCTGGATGACGGTTTTGGAGAAGAAGTCGAAAATGTGAATTAGCATTAGAATGCCCATTGACTTCCATAGTAATCAATAGGAAAGCTGCATTGACCGACAAGTACCAGAATTGATAAAAATCTTTAAAAATCAGGAATCCGCAGCATTCCCACATAGTGTACAACTTTGTTTGACCCTTCTACAAGGAACACATCCACCATGTTTCAGCTTAATCTGAGTGATGTTTCTGGAGAAGAAGTCGAAAATAGCTATAACACACAAAAATTAGGAAAAAAATTGCAGCGCCACCAGGTGAACAAATTACGAACTAGGAGTCCCAGGGAGTGTTCCTGTGTGATATCAAAGCAATTGGGTGAGTGATTTTGGAGAAGAAGATTTTTTAAGATTTATCCAAAAAAGAACAAAAAAATTTATTAAAAATCTAAAAATCACTGGACCGTGACCGTTTGAACAAACTTGGTAGAGACCCACCCAAGGCACATCTCTACCAAGTTTGAAGTGAATCTGGCTGACGGTTTTTGAGAAGAAGTCGAAAATGTGAATTGTGGAGGACGGACGGACGACGGACCCTCAAAAAACCTCAGCTGACTGACAAGTCAGCTGAGGTAAAAAAAAAAAAAAAAATCGCAGAGCCATCTCTTGAACAAATTAAGGTCTAGAGGTCCCCAGAAGTGTCCCAATGCAACTACCAAGCAATTGACTTTCATTCATTAAGAAAAAAAAATCTAAAAATCACTGAAGCAAGACAACTTGAACAAACTTGGTAGAGACCCACTCATGGTACATTCTCGCCAAGTTAGAAGTGAATCTGGCTGACAGTTTTGGAGAACTCAAAATGTGAATCGAAGACAGACAAATAGACAATGAACCATACCATAATCTCAGCTGAGGTAAAAATTATACATGCTAGACTGCTCAAAAAAATTTAAAATTTTGACCCACATAATCCAAGTGCCAATATGATGTATAGGTCTGTTGGTCCAAACCAAACAAGTTTTTGGGTTGTCTAGGAAAGAAGAAAAACTTAGATAATGGACAAGTGCCAATTTCATAATTGGGTCATGGTGACCCCCCAAAAAGCTAACGAGCAGAATTTTATGTATAATGCACTTCAATGAAATTTTGATTTGGGGGCTCAATCACCTTCTCCATTGATGTCCAAGCTATGCCCTATCATTACAAAGCTACATTTACCACTTTATGAGCCTGGTGAGCTTAAAAAATAGTTCAATGTCATCCAGATTACATGTACAGTAAAAAATACATTTATGTGTGTATGTGTGTCTACATCAGACATGATAAATACAATGATTATTGTAAAAGTGAGGCAAATGTAACTTAACTATTTTTTCAAATATGTAATTTTATATAGTTCAACCAAGGAGGCTAGGTCCTTGATCCACCGTTTTTTGGCTCAATCTTTCTGCCACCCTGTAGGTAGTGCACTGGTGTCTCAAACAACCAAGATTTTGACTTCCTCCATAATCCCATTCAATTTCATGAAGATCCACTATAAATTAAAGATGTTAAAGTGTGCAGTTAATTTCCACATTTTGTGACCCATATATTACACAATACTGCAGGTGGTACCATCCATATCAAACTTTACATTGATTTCAATGCACTTCCCAAGTCTTGAGAATTATGAATATGAGGTTTACATACAAACAGTGGACTGCACTGTGTTCACAAGCAAAAGTTTATACACAGATAGAAGGAAAGACAGTCTGACATTGAGTACATATAATTCCCAATTCAGGTTTTTTATGAAAAGTTTTATGTGTACATGGTCCCCAATGGTCAAAATATCACAGCACTATGCTGGTGTATTCACATGTATGTGTGTCCATTGGTGTGTCAAGGGTGAATCCTAGAAAGACAATTTAGATGATCCAAAGGATCGATGTCCCCCGCCACATCATGACAACTAAGGTGTATCATCATAGCACTCAATACTGGAATACTAACTGCCCCAAATAAATATATGTATTGGGTCATCATGACCTTGAAATTATGTCAAGGTCATCCAAAATACGGCATAGATAAAACCTTATGGAATGATACTTTGGTACAAAAATGAAAGCCAAGCTTAATAGAACTTGAAACGTGGAAAAAAAAGTATGCTGCAAAATACACCTTAAGGAGCACTATGACCTTGAAATGAGCTCAAGGTCAACAACAAGGCACAAGCCACATGACCTACACGATACATCTGTGCTGTAAATTTCTACCTGAAACGGTTTATCAGCTACAGGCTGTGCGGCCCGGACAGACATACACACGGACAAACTGCAGCCCCTATCCCTACTATTCCAATATCTTCCTATACCACCTTCGGTGGGAAGGGACCAATAAGCACTGTCACTGCAGCAGCTGGTTCTCAGTGACTGCCAACTTAAATGCATGTGGGTGTGGTCTGATATTAGTGATGACAGTCATCACCAGGTGGTGCTGCCAACTGTTCAAAAAGTAAAAAAAAAAATCTTTGTATTCAGATTTCTATTATCAAACAAAGAAAGTTGCTACTATTTCTCCCCATGCCAGTGTTCCATTCATTGTGTTCGTGACACTGACTCACATGTACTTGAATGACTTATTAGCGTGTTGATATGTATGAATATCTTCCTTCCCAAACTGGTACATTTCATGATAAAATTTGATTATGCATAAACTGGAAGATATAATCAGTCAAGGTAAGTGTTCAGTATCAGAAATTTTATCTGCGGGGTTCATGATACACCAGGAAACAAGTACATGTACAAAGGAAAGAGAAATGGAAAACTGCCAAGTTGATAATACCTTGTGACAAGAGTCATATTTTCTCCCCCAAGATTTACCTTGTTTACCCGTAGTTATAAGGAAGTTTTGCTGACTACGTACCATTACCCATCAATACTCATGCAATTAGCTTGGACAAAGAATACAAACCTTCAGTACTAAACATAGTGACACACTTGAAACAAAACTATTTCACTGAAAGTCAGTGGCCAGATTGTATGTTAGACATGCCCTACAAGTATCCAAAATGTCTGGCTGGCAGTAGTGACCATGAGGCAACAGCAAAAGTAAAATATTTGTTGTTGATGAAATTTTGTTTTGGAATTATGTAGTACATACCCTAATATACTTTAATAATTCATTTACTCTACTCATGCATTTATCTTTCAACATTTAACTTTTGGCTGAACAAAATTGTAGGTGGTGTTTCTCAAGTTCTTTCCTATAAACTCTTGTAAGTGGCTTTTAAAAAACCAGTAACACAGTGGCAGAAGACATCATGTATTTCAAATGTTACACTTTCTGCTGCTATTTCACTAAAGAGTTACAAAAAATGAGCCAACCTAAATAAATTTGGCCCTAAAACCTAGAAATAACACTTGCTTAATATCAATGTAGCAGTGCCTCAGTCATGGACCATAACCTCCATTGGCCTTCCAATATATAAGGGGGTGGGGGGGTGGGGGGCTTGACTCCACATTCCAAACCATGCCATTATCAACTTGTATCAGTGCCACACACAAATATCATCTGGACATTTGAGGAAAAAAAAAAAAAATTGAAATGATGACAATAGTACACCATCCCCCCCCCCCCCAAAAAAAACTTTTACACCATCCTAGGGATCCATAAGGTTTACTTAAAGGTAGGAGAAAAATCTAGTAATTTTGATGAAAGTATACCATTACAACAATGTGTTTACAGGGAAAGAAGGAGGAGCAGGGTATGTTGCCAAAGAGTAACCTGAAATAGTGGGAATGAGTTCTGTTATATATATATTACACATTACTTATAAATAATACTAAATAATACAAACAGGGACCAACAGTGTCACATCTTCTGTGTAGCTCTGAACCAACCAATACCCACCCCCTCCCCATCCCTTTAAAAAGACCCCCCCCCCCCAAAAAAAAAAAAAAAACAAAACTAGAGGGCTGTGTGAACAGCCCATGCTCAGCTGATCTTGACATTCATCACACTTGCAGATCTATGAACTTGGGAGAGGATCAAGGTCACCCATGTTCTGAGTAAGTCTGACCATTATAAAAGAACACTAACATGTGCAACATCATGGTTCAAGTTGTTCTCAAGTTATAATGAAGAGTAAAATTCATGTATGTTGCACTGTGACCCCAGAAACGAGGTCAAAGTCATTCATGTACTGTCTGAGCATGACCTTCATACAAAAACATTAACATGTGCAGCATCACAGTACTAACTCAAAACAGATCTCAAGTTATCAAGTAAACAGTAAATTTCGTGTCAGTTGTCCTGTGAATTAGCACTAGAATGCCCATTGACTTACATAGTAATCAATAGGAAAGCTGCATTGATCGATAAGTACCCGAGTTGAAAATACTTAAAAATCAGGAATCTAAAGCAGTGCCACCTAGTAACCACTTTGTTTGACCCTTCCACAAGAACATATCCATCACATTTCACTTTAATCTGAGTGACGGTTCTGAGAACAAGTGAAAAATAACAAAACCATATAGAAAATTCATAAAAAAGAAAAAATAGAAAAAATTGCAGTGCCACCTTGTGAACAAATTGGGAACTATGCATCCCTGGGAGTGTCTATGAACGATATCAAAACAACTGGGTGAACAGTTTCACAGGTGAAGAGTTTTTAAGGTTTGCCCCCCCCAAAAAACAAAAAAATTCATAAAAATTCCAAAAATCAATAGAGCGTGACCATTTGAACACACTTGCTAGAGATCCACCCAAGGCACATCCCCACCAAGTTTGAAGTAAATCTGGCCAAAAGTATTTAAGTTATAACCATTACCCATTCCCATGTTAAAACTTTCCTATTAAAACTTTTGTAAAGATTTTTGAAAAAAAAAATCATAAAAAAAAACAAAATTCATTGGAACATGACCATGGGAACAAACTTGGGAGACACCCACCCAAGGTACATCCCCATCAAGTTTGAAGTTAATCTGGATGACGGTTTTGGAGAAGAAGTCGAAAATGTGAATTAGCATTAGAATGCTCATTGACTTCCATAGTAATCAATAGGAAAGCTGCATTGACCCATAAGTACCTGAATTGAAAAAGTCGTTAAAAATCAGGAATCCGCAGCATTCCCACATAGTGAACAACTTTGTTTGACCCTTCTACAAGGAACATATCCACCACGTTTCAGCTTGATCTGAGAAATGGTTCTGGAGAAGAAGTCAAAAATAGCTAGAACACACAAAAATTCATAAAAAATTAGTAAAAAATTGCAGCGCCACCTGGTCAACAAATTAATAACACAGAGTCCCTATGTGTCTTTCCGTGTGATATCAGAGCGATTGAGTAAGCACTTTCGGAGGAAAAGATTTTTTAAGATTTGTCCAAAAAAAGAACAAAAAAATTAATTAAAAATCCAAAAATCACTGGAGCACAACCATTTGAACAAATCTGGTAGACACCCACCCAAGGTACATCCCCATCATGTTTGAAGTTAATCTGGATGACGGTTTTGGAGAAGAAGTTGAAAATGTGAATTAGCATTAGAATGTTCATTGACTTCCATAGTAATCAATAGGAAAGCTGCATTGACCCACAAGTACCCGAATTGAAAAAGTCGTTAAAAATCAGGAATCCGCAGCATTCCCACATAGTGTACAACTTTGTTTGACCCTTCTACAAGGAACATATCCATCATGTTTCAGCTCAATCTGAGGGACAGTTCCTGAGAAGAAGTCGAAAATAGCTAAAACACACAAAAATTCATAAAAAAATAGAAAAAAATTGCAGTGCCACCTGGTGAACAAATTAAGAACTAGGTGTCCCAGGGAATGTTTCTGTGTGATATCAAAGTAATTGGGTGAGCGGTTTCAGAGAAGAAGATTTTTTAAGATTTGCCCAAAAAAGAACAAAAAAATTCATTAAAAATCCAAAAATCAATGGACCGTGATTAGACCATTTGAACAAACTTGGTAGACACCTACCCAAGGCACATCCCCACCAAGTTTGAAGTGGATCTGGCTGACGGTTTCGGAGAAGAAATCGAAAATGTAAATTGTTGACGGACGACGGACGGAGGACCATAAGATAAGCTCAGCTGTCTGACAAGTCAGCTGAGCTAAAAATGCAATCCAATCTATATATGTTGAAATGTATATCTTGATTAATCACAATTGTCACATCCAGTGCAATAAATATTGAAAATTCAAAGTTTCAACAGCCAAAATGAATTCATGAATGGATCATCAGCGGGAAACTATCGAAGCATAGTTTTCAACCTTGAATTCTGAGACAAGTTTTTTAGCGACCTTGGCTTCTTCTTTTGCCCACCCACTGGATGTAATCATGTGAAATAACAAATAATTTCACACAAATTCTTACTTATAATGGCAAGACTTAGTCAAGTTACATAAAACAGCATTTGCACCAATACAAGAAAAAACAAAAACAAAAACAAGAAAATTCATATTCTGACTTTCCCTGATAAAAGGATTCCCATATTTGCTTAAGAACCTTCTCAGAAAGCAGACACACAGAGAAAAAAACTGAAATAAAAGAAAACGCATGCATGCACTAATTATGTTACCCATCAGGATTCTCAAGACAGCATAATTTTGTTTGCAGTGCCCCATTGACCTTGACCTTTTTTCTATCATGCAAATCTGAAATTATTATCATGTGTAGATTATTTTACAATTTCAGGACAATCTTACAGAAAAAAAAAAAGAAAAAGAAAACAGCTTGTGCACAATGACATAGATACATATGCAACATGTCAGATATTTATAGATAACATTTCACACACTACACAAGCTGTCGACCATGTCCTTCAAATTATGACATTCATATTATCTGCAAAATGTAAAAACCAGACAAGGGCCACAACGGCTAATACGCCCGTCTGTGGTTTAAAAAAAAAAAAAAAAATCATATTATCTGCACTGCTGATTTGGCCGGTATCATCACACTTGGAAGCATCCATCTTTGGGCAGATATATCCCTGAATCCCACCAACTCAACACACTGTGCACAGGGTCATTGCTGTATCTAACATGGAAAAGTAAATTCATCTTGCCAAACAAGCAACATGGATCAAGTAAATTGTGCAACAAGAGACCCATAGGCCTAATGCTCCACTGACATATGATCTGATGACTACCTCCCAAAATTCATTTCCTGAAATGCATTCCCACCATGACCCAGTGAAATGAGTCAGGGTCATCCATATGATGCAACATTAAATTTCCACATGAACACACATTTGTGGTACATTTGGTATCTTTCCCTTTATTTTTTATCAACATAATATGGAATTAAGTGTCCTTTTCTTGTTTATATCAAAAAATCCTAATTTGCAATCCCTTTGTGGCCTTTAAAAAGTAGGTCAAGGTCACCCAAATTATGCAACATCAAACTTCTATATATGATATACATTTGTGGTGCATTTGGTATTGCTAGCCTTCTTATTTCTCAAAATGTAAGATTAGGCTATGTCCTTAACAACCTTGGGAATTAAGTCAAGGTCATCCAAACTTTTAAAAATTCGTATGATAAGCCCAGGTCTTATTTTGTGTAAATTTTGAAGTGGCACCTCAATTCATAAAGTAACAAATTTAATGTACTTTATCCACTAGTTCCACTTCATGCCACCATGACCCTACACATTTTGTCTGTATAATCTTTCAGTGATGGCTATTGATACATGTGCACAAGTTCAGATGTAGTGGCCATAAACAAACAAAACAAAAATTTCCATCAATTATAGGTAGCATCACTAGTATCCTTAGCCTACACATTTTGTCTGTATAATCTTTCAGTGATGGCTATTGATACATGTGCACAAGTTCAGATGTAGTGGCCATAAACAAACAAAACAAAAATTTCCATCAATTATAGGTAGCATCACTAGTATCCTTAGTACTTTAGACTTGGACCTCCCCCACAAACCCATTGAATTCTGTGAAGATACATCAAAAATTAAAGATGCGTGTTCACAAGTTATTTACTTTTTGACCTCTATATTGCATTATATTATAGATGGGGCCACCAACATTATTGAGAAACCTAGATTTCCATACACTCTATAATTCCTTGACCTCTGACCTCAAGGTCACCCTTGAACTATCAAACTTGAAGACTTACCTGGATACATAAAGTAGTCAAGTGTGATGAATTTCCCTTGCATACTTAAGCAGATACTGTACAGAAGCCAATTTTGTTTGCAGTGCCCCACTGACCTTGACCTTTCACCTCAAGGTCACCCATAAGCACTCCTCACTAAACTCTTACGTCGATCCATGTTTTAATCAAGTGTGATTAATTTCCACAAAATCCTTTTATATACTTCATGGTACACAATTTTCAAACAGCCCTGTGACCTTGACCTTTGACATCAAGATCACTTGTGTCAAGTCAAAAGTGAACTCTCCTCTAGATACATAAAATGTCTAAATATACTGGACTTCTATCAAATACATCTAGATACTCTGCAGAAAGTTCACATTGCTATGCCCCTGTGACCTTGACCTTTGACCTCAAGGTCATGAAAAGTTTTTTTGTAGCAAGGGCCTATATGAATACATATTGTGACCAAGTGGGATGAACTTGCATTGAATTGTTCTAGAAATATTGCACAAAACTCAATTTTAGTTGTGAGCCCCTGTGACCTTGATCTTGAGGTCAGAGTCACCCATAAACAATCCCAACAAGGTTTGATCTAGATGCATACTTTAACCACCTTTGAAGGCAGCTGATTTATAATATGAAAAGTTATTGTCCGGAAACAAAAAATGGACAGACAGACTGGCTGATTACTACAGGGCACCTGCATTTATTATGCTGGGTCCTAATACTGAAACAATGGACAATTTATTTTTATACTTATTTCACCAAAACTTTTTCACGAAATAATTTTTTAAAAAGCCCATATGAGCATAAAAGACAGTAAGTACCCCTCCTCAGGTGCAACCCCCAGAACCTGGGTTGATGCTAGGAATGTTAGAACTGTAACAAAATGCTAATCATGCTACCCAAAACCAAGAGCAAAATTCCACATTTTGAAATTTTGCTTAATAATCTAAGTGATTAAAATACCATGAGCATGTGCATCAAAAGTTGAATAAATAATAAAATATTCTCAGCCACTATGGCTAAGAATTACAAAATTTTGGCAGCCAAATTTCACCATTTTAGCCACTGGCTGATAGAGTTAGCCTTGCGACCCAGTTTTAGTGCCTGGAATACCTGGGTGACAACCTAACACATTTTTACCAATGACACTCTTGTCATTTATAATTATTGTTCATGGCCAGAATTTGACAAAATTTTGCGAGAATCTATTTGGGTTTTTGTCAATTAATTTTATTTTTAAAGAAAGACAAGTTTAGGAGAATCTTTACGAAAATGGATTCTCAGAATCTTGCCGAAATTCTGGCCCTGTTGTTCAATGTGTTGACCACCATGGAGAGATGCTTAATCCCTGTATGGTTTGGCAAGTACAATATAGGATCAGGGTTTTCTATACATTTGCATGAGATAAATTATGTAACATACAGGTGACACACTACACTCACATCCACTCAGACTCCTGTAAACCTCTGAAACTGATTCTTTTCTGGGATCCTAGAGTGTTATCAACACTCTGTCCCTTGCAGTTGGAATAAGACTGAGCCAACATTTTTCCCTGGCATGGATTGGAAAATGTGTTTACTTGGGCATTTTATCTTGTCAGGTCTCATCTACAATTTTTAATTCCAGTTATTTCTAAGTTCAAGTTATTGAAGCAGACACCATTTTTGACCACCAGCTGGTTTTTGACCTCATGGGGAAAAGGGTTAGCCCTGGAAGTGAAATGGTCATGGTACATGTACAGTGGTACCTCTTTTGAGAGACCTCCCCTACAGCGGGTCAAAATACGGTCTCTCAAAACAGGTGGTCTTTCATTAGAGGTACAACAACATGGAAAAGATTGCGCAGTGTTCTGAGAGAGCGGTCTTAAAAAGATATGTGGTCTCTCATTAGAGGGGTCTCTCAAGAGAGGTACCACTGTATTGCGATGACATAGTAGTTCCCCCTCTCCCTCCAATAACATTAGCTCTAGAATTCTAATGCTTCATTTAAAACAATTAGGGCTCTCTTCATCATAATGAATAGGAATTTAAGACTATACTTTCACACCCTTTGCAGTACAGTGGAACCTCATTAATACGGACCTCATTAATCCGTATGTCTCATTAATCTGAACACTTCTTCTGGAACAAAATTGTTCATTTCAAGTAAAAGTGATTCAAATCCAGATGCTTCATTAATCTGAACAGTTCACTGGGGTACAAAGGTGTTTGGATTAACAAGGTTCCACTGCATATGCATCGGGTAACCCCCTACTCCTGGAGGAGAAGGAGGAGGAGGAGGAGGAGGAGGAGGAGGAGGAGGAGGAGGAGGAGGAGGAGGAGGAGGAGGAGGAGGAGGAGGAGGAGGAGGAGGAGGAGGAGGAGGAGGAGGAGGAGGAGGAGGAGGAGGAGGACTACAACAATGCTTCCCTATCCCTTATGAGACATAAGTGATAGAAATCTATCTTGGAATACATGTCAGGGTAAATAAATTGAGTGAACCCTACTCTGGAAAAAAATGTGACAGCACGAATACGGACAATGAAACATCTCTTATTGACAGCATGTCTTAAAATGTAACGACAGTGCACAGACATGGGAGAAGTATAGTGACAGTGAAACTTATCTAGGGAATAAGTGACAGGACAAATTGGGGCAATGAAACATCCACTTAACAAAATGGTAAATAAGAACAGTGCTACCTGAAGTGCAGCCCTGTTCAAACCTAATTCACAATGTGCATTATGAGACCTATATCAGTTCAGTGCACGAGAACAGCAGGATCCACATGCTGGCATGTCAAACTGTTTCCCAACATGGTATGCAGTATGACTTGAGGAGAGTGCTACAGTTCCAGATATACCTGTTCATGAAAAAAAAAAAAAAAAAAGAAAGAAAATCCACTGACATGTAGTTAATAAATATATACCTGCTGGTATGAAAATACTACTAGTGATATGATCAATTCTGTGAATCCCATCTCAGCGGTGGACTAATCCCTGAACAAAGAATAGTTGATATGCTGTTGCAGTACATGTATTTAGTCTAGTTACTAAAATGCCACAGAGCTCACTATCTTTGTCCCAGCTGCTTCCTAGAAATAACCATAAATGTACATTTCGAGGTTCCTTCCATTATTGCTAATGTTTGTACAACCATTATGCACACAGTGTAACTTGACTGGCTGAGATGGACTCTCTGTTTACTTTGTAGTAATATTAGCGTGATGTGTGTATATCACTTTGTCCCTAGTTAGGAATGTTAACATCCTTTTGGGGATGTTTTTGCAAGCCATTCTTTTTAACCCTTAAAGCACTGATTTAGAACTGAGTCAACAGCTTACCTCAGGATACTTTGCATGGAGTATTCCGAGGAAAGCTGTTGACTAAGACAACTTTTTGCCTTAAACTAGGCTTGCTGGTATTTGAATCAAAGGTATTTTCATGAGGAATTTGAATCTTTTAACCATGTTCCAGTAGTGAGAAAGCAATTTTAGCAGTGATTAGCACTTTAAGGGTTAAAAGAGCAGTCAGTCCAGCCACCTTACGTGACAGAGAAACATTTATGTCATATGATGAACAAATCTTGACAGTGATGTAAATATTCAAGGAGCAGCCTGAAATCATTCGAAAAAGTACTCTGATGACAATATGGTGACGTTGCATAAGCAGAGCTCAAAAATTCTCTTTGCAGGGACCACTGGTGCCATTAGCCAAATGTTAATGTTTCATTTATTTGGCCAAAGGAATCTGCAAATGGTCACTTTATTTTAACAGGAATTATATGTCAGGTCTAATTATGCAGTGAATTATTATTTTATTGCCTGATGTGGCTACAAACTTTGAAGGCCTAGATCTGTCAATGTTTTTAAGGTCTACTTGTCTCAGGGCAAGTACCCCTACTTTGTGCAGATCGTTGCCTTCAAATTTTACCTGTCCTGCATCAATTTTTATTTGTCCGGACAATAGGACATGCAAATAATAGATCCCTAATAAGTATTTTGGCCCAAATATTTCTGACAAAGTTAAGATACTTTCAAAGCTGTGGTCACTCATAACAAGTTTCATTGTCTGTTCTCCTTTTGCCTCCAAAGCAGACCCCAGCTCTATGTTATGTCTACCCCACAAGTGTAACAGGGATAACAGGCCTTGCCATTTTAGGGCAGCACGCACTTGCGCTCCCCTCCAGAACCACCTCAGATAATTTAGGAGAGCCATGGATGACTAATCTAGACAGCTGATTTTTCAATGAGTTCATATGAGGAGCTCCCCTCATAGCTCTAAATCTTCTGAAGCGAACTTTAGGAGAGCTATTTGCAGCTCACCAGGGATTTGTTCATGGAAAGGCCTGAATAACATGGAACTTGGTCTGCTTTGGAGACAACCACTCCTTCAAGGGAGATAACTGGTTAAACGTTTTGCAGTTAAACTGGCAGGTGATCAAAAGTGGTCTGCTTAATTGTTTACAACTAATTTCAACAGTAATGAAAAATAATTTAACTGAGAATTGTAGATGAGACCTATCAAGATAACATGACCCTGGTCAACAGCTTTCCTTGGCACTTTGTGCTTAACCCATGCAATGGAAAGCTGCTGACTCAGTCTTAGGAAAGGGTTAAATATGGTAAGGGGTCACGCACAAAAAAAAAGGGGGAAAGGGGTTAATGCCATAATCAGATTTTCACCAGTTGTTTCGGAAAAGAGCAAGAACAAAGAGCCTATGGGCCTAATGCTCTAATGGCACCATGGCTATACTGAAGTTGCGAGTCCTTAATTGGCTTCTGAACATATAAAGCTTATGTTATTTTAGTGTCTGATTTGTCCACCAAATGGCACTTTGCTCCACATGCAATCATAGCCTATTTGTGCAATTCCCGTCACAGATATTGTTCCATGTGCCAAGACAACAATAAGTGAGTCCTTAACTTTGTGTCCTTAGTGACACTGGGACAGAAAATCAAGGTCACCCAGATTATGCAATACAAGAGGCCAGAGGGCCTGGTGCTGTACTGACATTGCCATTGATATCCAAGCTACACCCTGCCATTACAAAATCACCTTTTTCAACTTAACAGGTATGGTGACCTCAAAATAATAGGTCAAGGTCAGTGACATCATATCACACTCAGGCATTGGACAGGGCTCTTCATGTTAGTTTTGACATGAGTTTGTGGGGTATCAATTTAGTTGACGTACGTAGCTTTAAGGGCCTTGGTTTTGTACATCTTGGTCTTTCCCTTAAAAATTGTGTACAAAGTTCTCATTAGATAGTTCTATCACACTTTTCCATTCTTTTGACTACGGGAATATGCTTGGTGTCTTTTCACGCAGGTTTTCTGCCCCCCCTTTAAAGTGCAATGAACATGCAGATGTCCATTGGAGTCAAGCCATATGCTACTGTTTTTAATCAACTTTTCCCATTTTACCCAACAACCAAGTTGATAGTTGTCTACATAAACGCTGAGTGTTGGCTGTGTACATGTATTCGTTTGCTACACTCGCCGAGCCAGATGAGTCCTCCCGATGCACCCATAAGCCTTTGCAATATACATCCTATGTCATAAGGCGATACCGGATAGGTCAATTATCATTGTAACTTTGCAAGCAAAATGACAGGACTATAATCTGAATAGCTTTAGTTTATCAACTTCACTGACATTAGTTTTTAAAATGTACTGTAGCAGAGTGGTAGTAGTTATAACCTGTAGTAGTAGTAATATATATATATATATTGAGTGACCTGTGAAGGTCACAGCCCAACAAGTTATCATGAACTTAAGTGCTGGAGGAAACTACAGTGGCCAGAGAAAAATTACAAGGTTCAGCAGGTGTTTGGGAAACTTTGTCAGGTGCTAACTGAGGATAATAATAATATCCCTCTGGCCCTCCACTTATTTGCCATGGTTCTGTAAATAACAGATGGCCTAAAAAAAGTACATGATTCCCAGGGAGAGGGCTGAGGCATAAGGGCCCCACATACTCTCTCACAGCAGTAGGAGCCCCCTGTTCCTGGTAATATCCCCCATGATGGCCTGGACCATTACCGTAAGCCCTGCCATTTGTCCCTATCTCTGCCTCTAAGGCTCACGCATTCCATGGGCATCCCTGAAAAGGGCTACCCCCTTTCACGTCCATACCCCCTTCTCACCCGTTAACTAACCCTGTTTTCTTCCCATTTCTAGCATTTCCCTCCTTTTATCCCAGCACCCTACCAGGTAGTCTTGTACAGTTTTAATACCCTCCTTACACCATGGAAAATCTCCTTTCAAGCCCAGAAACCAAGCAACATGGTCCACCTCTTCTTGTCCCCTTATTTCCTCTAAGCTTTTACAGTTGTAGTCCTTATCCTGCCAACTCCTGCATATATTTTCCCTTTTACTGCCACCATGTACATTTTCCTGCACCACCTGTCTTCACTAACTGTTTGTAGATATCCCCAGTAATTTAACTTGGCTTTGGCAATTCTATCTGTAACAGTACTCCACCCCAATTCCCCCAAGTCCGCTTCAGTTGCTGTACATGGTGGCACCCCTGAATCCACTTACCCATCTCATTCTGTGTTTTCTCCATATTTTGAATGCCCCCCTCATTTACTGAAATTACATCCAAACCATACAGCATCCCAGGTATTGCAACTCTATCCCATAAAACTCTGGCTGTAAATGCTCTATTGAAGCTGTTCACTAACGTTGCTTTCATCATTCCCTTTGTTCTGATCACCTTTTGCTTATTTTTTCCATGTGATATCTGAACATGCCTTTACCAGTTGCTTTTATTCTAATCCCTAAATACCCATATTCATCAACCTCACCTATTTCAATCAACTGTTCCTGTCCTTCTGGAATTTGGAATGTCCCTACTTTCCACCTTTTATTAATGTCAGGTTTCTTTCCAAGCGTCATGACTTTACTCTTTTCTTTAATGAATTCCAATCTCCATTTGTTGCAGTGTTCTCCTGTTATGTCCAGCAGATCTTGCTTTTTTTTTTTGACTCTGCCATAAGCACCATATCATCGGCAAAAAATAGACCAGGAACTTTGTGCTGTCCTATTGTCATATATTTAATCTGATTCTTGACAACCCCATTAACACATGTAATTTTATGGAAGATTGCAGGCTATGCCTGCATGCAGCATGGTCACCTGGTCTGAATGAAACGTCGAAAGGGAAACATAACATAGGTCCCAGGTCGGTGCTTGTACTAGTTGTAGTAAAAACACTAACACAAGTCAGCAGGTCTCATCATGGATATCGTGGAACTGTCATGATGACACGGTGTCGACATAAACCGCTTTGGAACGTTTGTTCGTGGTATTACTATTACTACTACTACTACTAGTAGTCCCATCGATGGAGCATTGGAGGAAGAAAACTGGTTTAATTCTTCCTACAAATTGTATGGTATTCCTCAAACACACTAAAAGTCGTGTGGTTAATTTAAGAAATGAAAGCTTGTGAACACATCATGCCAAAGAATGTAATTCCTGAATGAACAATATTTTGAAAACTCTATGCACGTCGATTCACCTGCACTTGCATTTTAAATGTGGCTGTCATCAGTGGTCATGTTTTGTTTACAACGTGAGCGACATTGACAGAGGGAGCAAGCGCGACAGGTGCTTGATTGGGCGGGCAAAACTCATAACAAATCTCCATAATTCCTCTGAAAGAAGCATACTCTAAAACATATACCACCAAGTGAATTGTGCGAAACAAGAATCCTTATTTTACGAAATGTCTATCATTTTACATAAACATGTTACCTTTGCATAAGTTATTTGCAACTTCATTTGTCTTTCCTCTCCACCCACCGTCCCCCTACGTCGTCCATGTTGGGACTCTTGAGACTGAGGCTTAGGTCACTGCGCAGATGAGTTCAGTGTATTTGAAAGGTCATTGCGCATATTGTAGACAGACGAGCAGCTGCGCTGTGGAGCAGACAACACAGAGACACGGGGCAATGTCTCGAAGAAAACAGTCTAATCCAAAGCCCTTGAAACGTGAGTAAACTTTTTACACAATTTATGTCAGTGCATTCAAAGGATATGGCCGACTATTTTGTAACTTTTTCTTGTATTTCGGGGATTGATTCTTTCATTTTCAGCAAATTGTGCAAGCCTTCAAACTCAGGACAAGGAATCGTGCATGCTCATCGTAAAACGACCCGCCGAGGACAAGTCCACGTGCAGGGGAGTGTATGGTTGTGGTAGCTTTCGAAACTACATGTGATAGCTCAAAATGCAAATACTATGAAAGGATTAGTCAAGAAATAGTGAGGCGTGTATTATTATTTGGTATCGCTATGATGGTTTTCGAGAACTTGAATGATTTTTTAAAAATATCAAAACCTTGTTCCCCTATATTGGAAATAGACTGTGACCCATATCTGATGGAATAAGTGGGGCTCAGAGAAACCTTATCAGCAATATCTTGAAAGATATGTATCAGGCCGCCCGGCCTTATCAGTATTCAGCACTGGCACCTTTACAGGATGACGGTTACACAAAGGCTTATTTAGTCCTTGTTTGAGAGCCGAAAAGCCTTAATATTTTTGCTTTTTCCCCCTCCAGTGCCAATGGTGTTCCTGTTTGTGGCTGGGTTTAGCTGATAACGTAACGACCACCAGATAATGAATGATAATGGGTTTTGATGGATACGGATAAACATCTTGGCGACAGGTGTAGAGTGTCTGGCCCTTTAATGCATTATGTACGCATTCAATCATGCCGGCAAGTTTGTTTCCCTATATTAACAGAAGTGACAAAGTACATGTGTGGGGAACTGATATATGCTGAACTTAATGATAAAACATACTAACAGAGTATTTTTTAAATGTGTATATATATTTTTTTTTGGAGGGGGGGAGGGAGGCAGGGGGGTCATAGCATATTGCAGCTATCAGCCCCATGCCTGTGGTTGAGTTTTAAACTGGAACAGGAAAGCTCGCCTTCATTTGCATGTTACGGATGTCAGTCAAATGATATGTTCAGTGGTCCCTGTGATTCAGACCACCTTTATTATTCTTGTTTCATGTCCATGTGCGTTAAATATGTGTTTCTTTTCACTCTCTGTGTACGGTGTCCCACAGGTTATGTACAATGAAGATTACCAGTGATATTTTGAAGAATCATATATCTTTTTGAGACCATGCTTTCAAGTAAATCAAGACATTTGTTGTATTTGGTAAATTTACTTGCATCATAACATAAGGCCATCACCAGAAAAAGATGACAATTTTTTTTAATTTTTTTTTTAATGGGAATAGGAGTGGTATAGAATAGCAAGTACCACTGCACTCGATCTAATATGCAGTTGTTATTGTTTACTCTATTGTTACATGTAACTATGTACTTTTTTTCTGACAGTATACTCCACTCCACTTGCAAGGACAGATCATGGCTTTCAAAATAATTTGTTGCTAAATCAGGAAATAAAACAATAATCACATCAAAATTTGGTGGAACTCTTATTCAATTCATGTTAAAATAAATTAGCCATTAAATGATATGCAGATTTCTTTAGCCCAAATGGATGAAACATTAGCATTTGGCTAATGGTACCAATGGTCCCTGCACTTGTGGGAGTTAAGAAAATAGGGAAGAGGTGCTTTTATTTTGTGCTTTATTGATTGTGGAACTTAAAACCTCATTATCTGTACAAATTTTGAGCCAGATATATCAAGTGTCAACTTATCAATTTGGTATCTTGACACTCAAATAAGTGTATTTTTTGTTTTGAAATCGCATGACATAAGAGTTTTTAAACTTTCAAATTTAAGTAGAATGTGTTGTATATGAAGTGTGTACTTTTTAAGCTTATTATATTTTTGTGAAAAAAAAGTACATGTATGCCATAACACTAGTAAATGGGGGGGGGGGGGGAGGGTCAAAAAGCATGCAGCATCAGATAACAGGTTTCTTTTCAACTGCACTGGTTTAATAGTATATAAAAAGGAGGTTTGCTTTGTGCATGATAAAACAAAATTACATCTTTGGGCAACATTGAATAATAAGAGTATGTGTCATCAAAAGTTCTGGTTATGGATAGATTATTCTGTCAATGCCCTGTTCAATGCCGCCCCTTTTGTATTTGTCAAACATGTAATAAGAGGACATAAAAGTTGAGATACACTTTGAATGTGTGTCAGGCAGGTCTAGTAGTGTGGAAAAACAGTGATAACAATCTTTCATTTGACATGCCCTAGTCCTGACCTTGCCAAGCCTTGTATTATTACATCTGACAGGGTGTCCAATAAAACTTTCCCTCATAAACTCTGACTATGATAGAACCTTTGCTAACAAACATAGTAGTTTCAGCACACATCTCAGCTACTTTGATGCCAAAATATGCCATTGCATGGATGTCTATAGGAGAAAAATGTGATACATAATTATACCAGAAATGGCGTGAGCAGTCTTATCTCAGGAAAACACATCCTCAATGCATGTGTGACTTGATAAAATCGCCCTGCTATTTTCCATTTCTTTATGGCAGTCTTGATGACAGAGATTAGCCTGCTCTCCAGAATGATAGATTGTGTTTGTATTAATCCATTAGAGGAGATGGTAACTATGATATGTCAGATAAAGTCGAAGATAAGGAGTGTGCTTATCATATCCCAGCCTCCATATGTAATTAGAACTTCAAACAGGCAATCTGCAGCCGTAGAGATAATCATGCTCGATTGAGGCCCAACCGTGATCAATACTTCTTGGTGCACTGGAGATCCCCTGTATATGGTACGATAATGCAAGATAGATGATGTGTTTAACCATGCTGGTTGTGGACAATTTTGAGCTTGGCCTTGATGAAAGCCTGCATCTTCTACAAATGCCCACTCTAATGCTGGAGCATTGGGTATCTCAGCATCACTTACAGCAGTGCTGCATTATTGTGTGGAGATATTACCTTGGGCTTCTGTTATCAACTTCAACCAAATGGGCCTCAAATGTTAATTCCTCATCAGTTACTGTCGGCCATTTGCTCGCTAGTTATTAATATTCTTTTTTCTGCCACAAAGTTTAGTTATCACATGTACTTATTTTGGAGTTGTCAGAAGATGAAATCACCTTCATGCCTGGCAAGAGAATTTATTGCTGGTTTGTATTAAGCTAGATTGATACCATGCCTATCAGTGCAATGCCATGTTGCGATAAAGTTTAGATATGCAGTTTCCATTTTAAAAAATGTTTGGTGGGGCTTTATGTGGGCTCGTTTGAAAAATTACCGTTGGAAATGCTCAGCCGAGTGAAATCTGCCGTACACATGCGATAACACATATGAAACTGAAGCAAGGGAAGCTCAAATTGCCAATGACATTTGCCACACAGAAGTACACTAGGAATTGGCAGGATTATCTCCCTGGGATTGTGCAGGATTTACGGCAGATATTTCTTCTCAATCTAGCCGTCTGTGCTGGCGGGATTGCTGTATAATCAAGGATTACACACGGAACCAGTTGAAAGTTAAAACATGAAAATGCTTTGCTTTGATTTTCAGTTTGTAATTGTTGTGATGTAATTACCAAAATATACTGTAGATGCAAAAATTGCAATGTTCTCACTTTTTCTGCAGTGGTGTAACAGAACAAAATGAAACAAGATGAAGTTGTGATAACAGGGACCAACAGAATGTAATTGCCTGCAGCAGTGGGTTTACTCCATGTTGCAAAAACATACCCTCATAGTACATGTTGTTGCAACTATGTTGAAATATCTTACAATAGATTGTTGTATATTTTTGTGAAAATTGAATCCAGTAACAATGTACCTGTCCTGGAAACTATGGATGATGTAGATTGAGTCATTGGAAGATTTCAAACAGAAAGACTGAAAATCAAAATTAGTGTTAGAACTTACTTAAACAATTTAAAAAATCTCTAGAGGTGACTTTTTTTTCTTTCTTTTTTTAACTTGATATATGTATTACAAGTTTTGCAAAACACTGCATGTACACCACATAATATGATATGGAAGTGTTACACGACGTTTTTATAAATTTGTAGAGAGCATTGTTGCAATATTTTGAAAACATTGTGAATTTTAGCATGATTTCCTAACACAACCAGTTGGATTTCTTCCCCCCCCCCCCCCCCCCCCAAAAAAAAAAAAAAAAAATTGATCTGCTCAGTATATAATTATGTCAGGACAGGTTTTAGATATGTTACATCCTGTAACCTCTGGTACTGTAGATCATTTTATTTTCAGGTGTATAAATTTTTACAGTTTTTGTATGTTTGGTATTTCACCATAGTTTTTATTTCATTGTTTTGGGCATAATTTGCATCCACACAGTGTTATTTCATGTTTGTTTGTTTGTTTTTTTCCACAGTTTTGTGCCTTCAGTGAAACAAGCAACAATAAGAGTAGAGCAGAATTAAAGGAATTTTGGTAACAGAAGACAGTTTTAATCCAAACCTTGATCTCACATTGTGTCACTCACTGGTTCTTCATGTGGGTTTAAAACTCAGGCAAAAAGCCACAGTGTAACGTAAAATCAGAGATAACTGAACAGGGTCATAAGGATTGAAATAAACCCTTTTGTATCCATGTAAGTTCACAACTGGCTTACAGCTGTCATTTGGTTACTTGGCACTTGAAACAGTGATAATATCAGTGCTTCAAACAGAGTGGGAGAGGCCACAGTCAGCATAGTGTCTTGATCTGTGATTTTAATTCAATACAAACACAGTGCAATGTTTTACACACTTCCAAGAGCCAATGGGCTCTGTTGCCTCCATAGCAGACTCCTTGAGCCACTTTTGAGCTCAGCTGACATGTCAGTCAGCTGAGCTTCTAAGATGGCCAATCATCTCTTCGCATGTACATTTTCACCTGCCCGAAATAATTGATTGGATCCACTTCAGACTTGAGGAAGATTCACCTTGGGTGCATTTCTACCAATTGTGTGAAAATGGTCATGCTCCATGATTATTTTTTGTTTTGGGTTTAGGTTTTTGTGTGTTTGTGTGTTTTTTTTAAACTTTTTGGTTAAATCTTAAAAAAATAAAATGTTCTCTGAAAACACATCATTTCTATTGACCATTTATCAGAAGAACATACCTGGTGGGTTTCTTCTGGTGTTGTTACTTTTGACCTTGAGTTTTCTTGAAAGGTAAGATTGAAGTCAGTGACTGTGAAAATCAATATTTTCATCCACTACTTAAAACCTGCATGTATGTATTGAATTTAATTTGAATTTTGTAGGGATGTACAATAATAGGTGGGCCTGCATATAATGTGTTCAAGGTGGACAAATTCAACCGGATTTCAAAGGTCACGGAGAAATTTTGTGTTTGATTTCTGTAAAAATATTTCTCAGATTGAGCTAAAATGTGGTAGAAATTGTCCCAGTCATAGGGCCAGGTGAGTTGTTCACATCACGTTTTTATTGTACACTCCTGATTTTTAGCCAATGGTTCATTTTGGGTATTTATTAAATTTTATGCATTCATTCCTTTGGATTGCTACATAAGTCAATTGGCAATCTGATACTAATTTACCATTTTTTTTTTTTTTTTGTTCTGAAAAACCACTGGTGATAGCTGAAGCTCAGCACTGCTTAGCTCAATGAAAACTTACACTTTTGATGAGGAAAGGTAGATCAGTGTCACCCGAATGGACCAACCATGTGGGAAGCCAAACAAGCTAATGCACACATTCATAAATTCTTTGAAGGGAGGTTTCATTCATAACAGAAGATTTTTAACCCTTTCCCCCCGATTGAGACTGGGTCAACAGCCAACCAATGCCAAGGAAAGTTGTTTACTTGGGTCATGTGATCTTGGTAGGTCCCATCTGCAATTCTCAGTCAAATTGGTTTTCGTAACTGTTGAAATTAGTTGAAAACACTGTAGCAGACAATGTTCAACGCCATGTTAAAATATATATTTCACTGGGTTCTTATTTTCACGGTTTTGAAGCATCAGCGAAAGTAGCGAAAATAAGAACACAGCCATAATAAATGAATTTACAGTATTTCAAAGTTTGTCTTGCCATACAAATACTAAAGCAGCTCATAATGTCAGCTGTGGAGGCAAAACAGTTTTACAAAAACATTGGAGCTACAGTCGTTTCAGTTTTGAGACCACTTCAATCAAAGGCTCCTTGTCCTGAAAAACCACCTTTTGGCCCGCTTCTTCTTCTTCTTCTTCTTCTTCTTCTTCTTCTTCTTCTTCTTCTTCTTCTTCTTCTTCTTCTTCTTCTTCTTCTTCTTCTTCTTCACTTGATTTCCGTGCGATAAGTCTTGAAGGACTTGACAGAATTTGATGAAACTTGGTAGGATTATGTATCAAGGCAAGACCTAGGTTGGGATTGTATTTGGATGACCTTGACCTAATTTGCAAGGTCACAGGGTCACTTATGTGAAATTGGTTTTCCGTGCGATAAGTCTTGAGGAATTTGATGAAACTTGGTAGGATTATGTATCTAGGCAAGACCTAGGTTGGGATTGTATTTGGATGACCTTGAGCGAATTCTCAAGGTCACAGGGTCACTTATGTGAAATTGGTTTCCATGCGATAAGTCTTGAAGAACTTGATGGAATTTGATGAAACTTGGTAGAATTATGTATCTAGGCAAGACCTAGGTCTGGATTGTATTTGGGTGACCTTGAGCAAATTCTCAAGGTCACAGGGTCACTTATGTGAAATTGGTTTCCATGCGATAAGTCTTGAAGAACTTGATGGAATTTGATGAAACTTGGTAGGATTCTGTATCTTGGCAAGACCTAGGTTGGGAATGTATTTGGATGACCTTGAGCAAATTCTCAAGGTCACAGGAACTTGATGGAATTTGATGAAACTTGGTAGGATTATGTATCTTGGCAAGACCTAGGTTGGGATTGTATTTGGATGACCTTGAGCGAATTCTCAAGGTCACAGGGTCACTTATGTGAAATGTGTTTCCGTGCAATAAGTCTTGAAGAACTTGATGGAATTTGATGAAACTTGGTAGGATTATGTATCAAGGTAAGAGCAAGGTTGGGATTGTATTTGGGAGACCTTGACCTAATTTTCAAGGTCACAGGGTCATTTATGTGAAATTGGTTTCTCTGCAATAAGTCTTGAAGAACTTGATGAAAATTGCTAGAGTAATGTATCTAGGTGAGAGCTAAAATAGGATTGTAATTTTCAAGTAAACTTGGTCATTTGTAATTTGTTATCACCTGTAGCTTATTCAGAGACATAAGTGTTCCACCGGGAGACATTTGATTTTCTGTTGGAAAATCAGTATGTTCTAGTTTTTGTAATATATTTTAATTATTTAAATATTTATTACTTACTTACTGCTCTTGGAAGAGACCATATACTTTTTCATATTTTGGTGTAACACAAGTCAAGAGACACCAAATACAAATATTGAAAATTTGTGCCATGATTCTCTTCATCTTGTGAGGATTAATTTACCATTGACCTTTTAAACATTGTACTCTCAAAGTAGAAGAATCTCCGGTCATTGAATGGTTACCCAGTCTTTTTGTTAATTAAACTTGTAAATGACTTTATGGCTTTATTTCAACATGCATTAGTTAGCATTGTGCTTGAATTGTCCAAATCAGCTTTCTTTTCTTTTCTTTTTTTTTTCCGCTAGGGATATTAGTCCCTGAGTATGTGGTTAGGTTGGTGGTAACAGGTATAATGTGTTAAATCAGTTTGTTGGGGGTGAGGGCATAAGCACACTTTACTATCAGGTCAACAGCTTTCCATTTCATCGTACAACTTGGCCCAGAATACTATGCAAATTTACCTCGGAATATTTTTAAATGGAGAAGTTCCAGGCAGAGTCTATGCAGCCTGTAATCTGGGTTTCTTACTGCATTGCTTATTGTAAACTCTGACTTATTGAGACACATAATTATACCATATAGTTATGACTTACAAGTGGGAACACTCAAGAGAAAGGTTACAATTATTGCTAGATCTGAAATTCAGCTATAAGGTATGTACTCCAGGGCTCTGGAACTTGCATGTCCGCTAGCCCAGGACAAATCAAATTCCAATCAGGAAGAGTTAAAATGTAAAAGCAATAGCCCTGGGGGCAGTCCGAAATTTGGTTTGCCAAATGAGATTTGTATTGATGGACAAGAAAGTTTGAATGGATTAGCCCTAAGGGCTTCAGCAGATAAAAAGAATTGTGGAGCCATGTACATGTACTTCATTTAACATAAGGAGGATAAGGTGTTTGCCAGAGATGGCTCCTTGTGTGGCACCAATGGAAGATAACTGGTGGGCCTTCCCATGTAACATCATTAGATAATAGATGGCTCCTTACCCAAGCACCACTGGTGCCATTAGCCAAATGCTAATGTTTCATTTATTTGGCTACAGAAATTTGCAAGTGACTAATGAAAATTCTGTTAGGAAAAAAAAAAGATGATTGTCTGAGAAAGTCGATCTTTCGATTGAAATTTTTCTTTCAATGCTTAACATTTTTGGTAGAAATTTTCAGCCACATTTTTCACTGCTGGTACTTTGAAAACTTCCAAACTGTGGACTTGTGTGTGTGTGTATGAAAGTGTGCTGATGTTGGGTAGGTCTTCGAAGATTCAAGTTGCATGCTCCTATAAAAAAAACTCTGGGGAAAATATACCTTCCCACCCTGGTCCAAACCTGTGGCTTTTTTTTTTATACCCAGTCCAGAAGGGTCCCCAATCAAATATCCGTCTGTATCCATGATTTGTAAACCTTTTGGAAACTTGAAGGACCTAGAGGGCCTAGGTATCAGCATGTAACGTTTTCCCATGCTCTGCAATTTTGTTTGTCAGTAGCAGTCCTCAGGACCAGTAAGTCTAGCATTTAACTAGCCCCCTGTCCAAAGAGGCTTGCCCGTCTATGCAAATATCATTTAGAAAAACTGAAATTTATGGTTGTCCCCAGGACTGGTGCTTTGCAATTCGAACTTGCGCTGATTGGAGCTTTGACTTGTCCTGGACTGGCAGCCATCCACAGGGTTCATACAGGTGCTTGAAATCCTTGAAAGTACGTGAATTTACTACCTGTTTTTTTCAGGGCCTTGAAAACCTTGAAAATCAACGTTTTTGCAATAAAGTCCTTGAATTTTAAATATCCATTAATGCACCTTCCTCCAAAAGTTAGGTTAGCTCGATCACTTCCTCCCCTCCCACTATAGAAACCCACAAAATGGACAAGAAGACAAGAAAAAGAAAATTGATCAAGTTCGAAAGTAATTTGAAAGCTGCCAAGCTGTATGAACCCTGCATCTAAATTCATGAACCTTGTTTTCATGTGGTTCTTTTATTTTTCCTCAAGAGTTATGCAGATCGTAGGTCAACAGCTTTCCTCAGGACACTGTGGGTGCACTGTGCACCAGAGAAAGGTGTTGACTCACTCCCAGGGGGTCAACTCTTTTAGCGTCAACTGTGACTGAAGTTGAACTACACTGTACTTGCAATGAACTGCTCTGAATGATAACAAGGGTGCTGGATGTCATGTTCCTTGTAAAAAAAAAAAGCCAGCATGCCTATAGTGACATAGAATATGATAGTCCAGGTCAATAACTTTCCTCCATGCACTTGGTATTCATTGTGCAAAGAAAACAGTTGAGTCAGTCCAAAATGTGGCACTGAATGAGTTTAAGGACAGAGGTCTTTTAAAGGTGAAAGTTTGAGAGTCAATGGCAGTAATTGTATTTATTGCGCAGGGTGAGATATTGGTTCATTTGTAAGTCAAACAGGTGGACCCACGGGGCACCTATCATGAAAAGACACTAAAGATAACATAAGTGATATTTTGGAGGGCTGAGATAAACAAACTGGTGGTGAATGAGTTGTGTGATAGGCCCCAATTGGCCTCAGGTGTGGTTATGCCTTTATATTGTTACAGAACCTATCTTTACATGTGCATGAAGGGAAATGTGCAGGGTATTTAGGAATAAAACCAACATTTATGATCACATTGATGCGGGTAAAGTATGTATTATACCTTGTAAAACCCAACATTTATGATCACATTGATGCAGGTAAAGTATGTATTATACATTGTTTTCTTTTATCTCCTCTCCCCCCTGCCCCCGCCCCCGCCCCCCTCAGTATAATTGTGCAACCAGGAGACTACCATCCCCACCCTAAGTGAGAAAAGGATTTCAACTCAAGAGCTCAAGTAGCACTAGGATTCACATATTCTTTCTCTTTTCTCATCTAGATCATGGGGGCAAGTTTTGATCGTGCATGTATTTTCTTTTCGCTCTGTTTATACTTACTCACTCGAGCATTCTGATTGAAAACAACCTTCCCTGATGGGCTTTTCACTTGTTCTGTGCGAGAGTACAGTGGTACCTGCTGTATGCGGCCACCCCTTCTGCCAAGCAAAAGTGGCCAAATACAGTAGGTGACCTGTCACCACAGGTAAATTTTACAAAGAAATTGACTCCTATATCTGGGCCTATCGACCACAAAAAGCAATGTGGTTGCATACAGCAGGTATCACTGTACATGTAAATTTGTGAACTCAGAGCACCATTAAATAGTGGCACCACAGTAAATACAAATTTGACACAGAAGCAAACTTGCCATTTGTTCTGATTTTACCAGAATATCTGCCATATTCTTCCAAATGAGTGACTTCATCTTTCTCTCCCCGCCCCCCTCCCCGATCAGAAGAGTTATCATAAAGCTAAATACATGTACTTTTCAAAAGAGAAGTTAAAATGGAGACTTTGCTGTAATTTGGAATTCCCCAGCATACTCAATGGGAAGTATATAGTGACATAAAGGTTGACATTTCTGGAAAGTGTCCTAGTCTTCAATCAATTCAGGGACTAGGTCATCATAGATTTATAGTTGAACCTCATTATGAAGACACCATTGGTTGCATCCAAATATGTCAGCTATCTGAATGTATCAGACACACGAGTCAAACAGCAATGGATTTGATCCTGATAGACATACAGTGAAACCTTAATATTATAATGATGCCATCTGTTCCCTCCAAACATATCAGATATCTGAACACTATGAGATGCAGGAGTCAAACAGCAAAGGATATTATTTTAATTCCACCAATACTTGTGTTGTCAAATGAATATGTCAGATATGTGCATGCTGTTTTAATGAGGTTTCACAGTAGATCAAAAAAATAATGGGTGGCAGGTGGAAGGGAGAAAAGTCAAGTGATTTGATGGGAGTGATGTGAATATATTTGAAATTAACATGTTTGTATGATGGATTCTCATTCAGTATGACTAAATTATCCAGATTAACTGCATGTATAGGATTGCTCATAATAAATGTGCTTGCAGTATGATATCAGTAGTGGTTTCATGAACTGATATAAAAAAAGTGGTTTGCTTTGTTCTTGAGTTTACTTTCACACTTTCGACATGTCTAATAAAGATTGATTTACATGATTTGGTAAATATGTCTCAACTGGAACATGTGTCCCTATCAACAAATTCCATGAACAGTCTCCAAGATGTACAACAGCAAGTTTGTTGACTCACTCATCTCTTCTGTTGTCAGGACTTGTTTTGGTTTTAAGCATATTTTATTACCAGTTTGGGCGCAACACAGATCACACTTGATGTGTTGATAAAGGGGCATGTAGAGGTGAAATAAAACAATATTTTAATTGTTATCAAGAAACCTCCTGCGTGTTATCATGTGTGTCCTGATTTAAGAGTCTGCGGATAAAATGTTCACCTGCTTATGTCAAATTGTAAAATGTGTGTGTAGAATTTCGTAGATTCAAAGAGATTCTCAAGTAATATCTGGACAAATATGTATTTTAAAATTACCCAGTGAAAGTTACTGGTATTTACAGAATTCTCGCAAAATTGTATAAATTATTTTCTTGTAAACTGATCAGTTGGTAAAGAGTGCAAGTTTATTGATCTCATGCAAATATGGAAAAGGCTGGAATTTTGTTCATATTACTGATTCGTCTATACCAATGGTGAGCATACAGGGTAGAACTTGGTCAACCTAATGGATGCAGGTATCATAATAGGAAGTTTGCATATAACAAGGACTGTTATGTTGAGGAGCATTGTACTTCACACAGCACATGTATCACTTTGTATCATTTTGTATAAAGATGGGCTTGAACAGATCCTTGTCAGGAGCCACCAGTTCTTATCCCAAACCTAACTTTGGCCACAAGAACTGTTTCTTTGATGCGACGTGTCGGTACAGCTCTGTAATTATCTGACAACAATATACCTATTGGACAAAGAGTGTGTTTTCAACATCTTAAAGGCAGTTTTTATCACAGGGTCTTTATGGTCTTAAATGGCTCAAACCATTTCCAGCTGAGTCCTCAGTCTCCCTAATGTTTGACTGCAATAGGTGGGCCTGTAATCATTGATCACCCATCACTGCCTGAGACTGCAATGGTACTGGGCAACTAGCCTGCAGGCAAATCTCATACCTTTAATCCTACAGGATGTTGACCGGCGCACACTACAATGTGGGGTTGATAAAACCATTGATACGTTAGCATGTACAGTTTAGTGATGGACTTTACATAGTTTGGAGGAAATGAGAGGATTTAGTGTCAAAACCTCTGCTCTCCATGTGTAATCTGCAGAACTCTACATACCTGATGGGTCTGTATTTATTTACTTCATACTTATATATTGTTCATAAAATAATTGGACACGCTGCTGAGTTGTGGCAACTTCAGTGACGGCAGATGCTGATGACTAGTGCCAAACGCGGAGTTTGATTCTGGGCCGGTGATGGTGCATCACTGTAGTCTGGTATTATGCTGGTCAAAATTCAAGAGAAATAATTTTGTTAGTCAGTCACTATGATTGCGGACTTTTAAGGGAAAAATCACCTACAGAGGGTCAGAAATAGGTGTGCATGATGACTTATTCAGAACTTGACAAAGTAAGACTCACAAGCAAATTCCCATAACTCATTGAAAGGGTGCAAAGGTGATGATTTTCGTAAAACCTCTTTTTTTCCTGTTTTGTAAAAATTTATATATAAAATCAGAGATAAACTGAATTTTTCTGGGGGGGTTTTTTGTACTGAACAAAGTTTTGTTGAGCATCCTTTTGAATTTGTGCTAATTCTGCTGTAAACCAAATTTCATATGGTTTTAAAGCACATGAAAAGGAAGGTATGTAAGTTACAAAAAAAATTGAGGTCGAAGTTAAGACATATTATAATTTGTGGAACATCTGAAGTGAGGCCTGTAGGAAATACAAGATTTTGCTATTACATGTATTATGTTTGGGACAGCTCATGAACTGTGCATCTGAGGTGTAAAACAACAAAAGAAGTTTATTTTCTGTGTGAGGTTTTATGAATTCACAGTCTTTAAAGTCATCACTTTTAATCATTGTTGACTTCAAATCATGTTCTATTAGGGTAGGCTAATAAATGTTGTCAACTTTGCGTAGCCTATTGGAAATAGGGGGGTTGTACATGTGTATGTACTGTAGTCTGTTACCATGGTAACCAAAGTATACCAATCAGAAATTGAGTCACTTTTTCAATACAAAAACAGTTAACATGTTGTCAAAGGGAAGATCAAGTG
Organism: Hermodice carunculata; assembly: GCA_964020975.1. Classification (NCBI taxonomy): domain Eukaryota; kingdom Metazoa; phylum Annelida; class Polychaeta; order Eunicida; family Amphinomidae; genus Hermodice; species Hermodice carunculata. The sequence continues at coordinate 27,290 of CAXHWN010000224.1, read as the reverse complement.
AAGTTTAGAAAACATGACGAAAGGTCTGTGTAGCAGGCAAGCTATGCAGCTCATGACAAGTGAAATTCCAGTCAGGGTAATTAAAAATTTCATAGCACTTGCCATGGAAGCTGCCAGAAGTCTGGTTTTATCAATAGGATTTGCACGGATGGACAAGCAAGTTGAAACAAGGGGCAAGTAAAGTATCAGTGGAACTTGTCCTGCGGAATCTAAAAACAATTGATGAATGTTGACAGAAGTACCTGCTAAACCAGTAGACCATTTTGTTTTAATTTGTCTATAATTTAAAGACCACCTGCTTGATAAGACCACTTTTGGCATGCAAGTGGCATGGATCTATTCAAGCTGTAGTACTAAACAGCCAGGACAAGCCCACTTTAATTATTGTTTAGTGCCAGGTCAGGATACTAAGCTAACTACAGTCCATGTCATCTCTTGTGTGAGGGCTGTCTGCTATAAAAGATTGAAGCAGTAAATTTCCTGGTTGAAGGCCATGCATAATTATATGGAAAAGAAACAGAAGAAAATGACATGTTCCTCTATAGCATGTACCCAGGACTCTATAGTGTCTGGCAGAGTTGTTTTGAGCACAGTTGTCCATAATACGAAGTTAATGTTGTTGAAATAAACTGCCTATTAATCCTGTCAGTGTACGTTCATAGACCCCCGGGAGCTTATAAACTACCGACTCTGGACGTCTGAAATTACCGTGAGGTTACCTTTTATATTTGATCAGTATTATAATCTGGAGGTTCAAGTTGCCTGTAATGAATTTTTGTGCTTGGTTTGGCGCCACAGGGTTAGCCACTATATCTAATGATTTCAATGAGTTAAACACCGGTTCAGAATGAATAAAAGGGACTGTTATTAGTGCTGAAATAGTGCAGGTTTCATAATTGTAATTGGTCATATTTTCAATTAAAACTGCAAAAATTTGATGTTTCATTGACAGTGAAGATAGTCTTATATTTATTTAGTGATGTTACTTCATGAAGTATTGAAAAAAAAAGTAGACAAGGGAGTGTTGTCAGCTTCATTTCAAGCAACATGCATATTTCAGCAAAACTGTGAGAACAGATCTTTGTGGGGCTTTTGTGTGTGTGTGATTTTTTTTTTGTTTTTTTTGTTTGTTTGTTTTTTTGTGGTTACGGTAAAATGCCACAAGTTCTGATTCTGACAGTGATTCTTGAAAACAAAAACAAACAAAAAAAATGCATTTTCCTTGTGTTTAACTATTTAAAGTTAAGTGAATACATCAGATATTTTTGTTGTTACAACAAAATTTTGCTGTATCATGAAAAGCATGGACAGATTTAGGCCTTCAAAATTTGTTGCCAAATTGGGAAAAAAAAACAGTAATCATTGCTGGATTGGACCTGACTCATAATTCATGTTAAAATAAATTTAGCCGTTCATAAATTTCTCTGCCAAATGAATGAAGCATTAGCATTTGGCTAATGGCATCAGTGGTCCCTTTGAAAAAAGTTGACTGTAATAGGGAAGAGCAAGAGAAGAGGTGTGGTAGTGTGCCAATCCTTTAGAGCCCCCCCCCCCCCCCATTTCAGTCAAGAGGGCCAGGGTTGTGTATTTCCATTTATTTGCAGCTGGATAACTTTATAACTGTTGTTTGTAGAAACACAAATTCTGCATTGTAAATTTAAATGCATATCTGAAATACCTGGTGAAATTTGTTGCATCAGCTTCATAAGTAACTACAGTGAAACTTGTCTTGAGAGACCACCCCTAGGACAAGCCAAAAAGTGGTCACATAAGCAGGTGGTCTCTCAATAGAGATTAATAACACGGGAAAGATAGCAAAAGGGACATGGTAAACATGGTCTGAAAAGGCAGGTGGTCTTTCATCACAGTGGTCTCTCAAAACAGGTTTTACTGTACCCAGTTTGTACAGGATTACTGTAACATACAATCTGATGGGAATATGTATCTCTGCTAGGCTAGTTCACATTAATTTTGTGTATTGGGTTTTGTATTCAGCAGAACGCAGATAGTCGCTAGTTTTGACATCACCTAAATATTGTGTCTTGGTTCATCTATACAATGTTCCTGTATCGTAGTCACTCTTACCATTCTGTTATATGTTCACATAATTTTACACATTAAATCTCATGAAACATTCTTCTGTTATATTTTGAAAGATGATTATAAATTAAAGTACATCATATATATATTTTTATTGTCAAGGACAACTGCAGTGTCCTGATGACATAACATGTTCCTGCTTAACAGGCAGTTGACAGTAACATTAGATAAAGCTGCATCGAAAATACATGATTGCTTTTTGTATGGAGACATCTGACTAGACAATGGTCACCCATGTGGTTTTCACTGCACAGAATATCATCATCCTTGTTACCTCAGACCATTTACCCACAACATCTGAGTGCTGATGAATCTAAAACTAACTACCCTGACTACCCCTTGCCTTCACACTGCACCTCAGTGTAACAGTTGTTTAGCTTCAGGGTACAACGATGCAAAAATGGCGAGTCGTAATACTGAAGTTGGCATAGGGTACCTAATATTTGGGGGGGGGGGGCACAATAAAATGACTCCATCACCATTGGTCTTGGTAGTGAAATGATGCAGTGCTCCCTTCTAAGCTGATTCCTGTGTGTGTGTGTGTTGTTGTTGTGAACCTGTTTGTACCTTGGGGAACCTCAGGGCTGGAGAGTAGGTGGAACAGCTATGTACAGTGAAGGCTGTAGTGTGAAATCTAAAATAAAGTACCCTTAGTATGAGAAAGCACTGTACATGGGATTCTTAGGAACGGGGAACACAGGCCTTTCCAGGGAACTTTTATTTGAGGTTTCTAGGAAATAGGAAACATTGGGCTGTACATTTCTGGAAACAGAATGGGAAAGCCTGTAGAAGCTCCCTTGGTACCTTTCGTTGTCCGTCACAACTGCAGTGGAATTGTCTTTTTTGTGAAGGCAGTTTTTATGGTGAATTAATAGACTAATCAATAGTCGTCTGCCAGCCATTACCAGGGTGCGTGACTTCTATTACGCCATCTGAAATATGTTGCGATAATTTCATTTGTCAAAATGGGAAATGTCATGTTTTGGGCTAAAGACTTCTGAATAGGCTTTTTACCCATACTTGGCTAAAGGGAAGCTACTGGTGACATGCTTTCGGGTTCTTTTTGTTTTGTCAGTCTGAAAACTGCTGAATACCCAGTTTGTATTTGTTCATGCTGGGTATTTATTATGTTTTTTCTTGTGTGATAGCAGAAGAGGACTACATGATGGATATGCATATTACAGTGGCCCCCCTCTTACAAGGCCCCTCTCACCAGAGGCCACCCCTCTTGAAAGGCCAGCATTCATATGCAGAAATTGTAGCATTTCCATAATATTCTCCCCCTCAAGAGAGACCACCCCTCTTATAAGGTTTTGGTTGCATTTGGGGTGGTCTTATAAGAGGGGGACCACTTACATTTATTGTATGGCCCAGTTTTACTCGGGTTAGCGATTCATAGGTACATTGCCCAAATGACATATCTTCCAGAATATATACAGAGAGAGAGAGAGAGAGAGAGAGAGAGAGAGAGAGAGAGAGAGAGAGAGAGAGAGAGAGAGAGAGAGAGAGAGAGAGAGAGAGAGAGAGAGAGAGAGAGAGAGAGAGATGATTATGGTTTTCAGCAGGCACATGATTGAAGTCAGAACCCAGATATATAACATTTATATATTTTTAAGAAGATTTGTCTATTTTGGCCACTGCAAATGCCATGGAAATGCATTTTGTGTTATTCATGCTAAGCCCAAGAATAGTGTGGAGTCTTGTAAATTACATCAGAGGTGTGCATATCTAAAATCTGAGTCACATTTCAAACTGACCTTGTGGTTATACTAGGGACACGTGTAATAGAAGAGGTCACAATTAGCAGTTTTAAGTGTATTTAGCTGAACACTTACCCCAATACACAAAATTTGTGCAGACTTCAGTTGTTCATTTCCTTTGGATATGTGTTAAAGTAATTATGAATAAACTGCTTACATGTACTTCTGAGGTTAATGGAAAAAGATTTTCAGAAATATTCTTTAGTTTAATATTGTTATGGATCTGCCATGAAAAAATTTGTATTTCTACATTTTGTAGTTTTTTACCCTGCAGACTGTGAGGCCGAAGCGTACTGCTCTCTCCTCCCCAGTCCATCTGTTCATCCATCTGCCTATTTGATTGTTTTTCCCCCATTTGTTTCCACGGTAACTCATGAACGTACATCTAAGCAGCTGGCCATCTTAATTTTGCAAGAGCCAAACATCTTATACTGTTTCAGAAATGTATGGAATATCAAGGTCATATCTATGTTTGACCAAATTTCTACATATCAACACTCCAAATGACATTGCCATTAACTATACAAAGGTGACTGGGTACAATGCGAATTTCACATCACCAGAGGATCTAGTTGTGTTTCAGAAGCTTGCCAAAGGTCAAGATCATATATCTATATTTAAGTCATTTTTTAGAGGTCAAAGACTACTGATCATATCTGTAAAAGTAATATTGGCTTATATATGGAAAATGTCATATTTTGGCATGAAACATGGATATGACATGGCAGATGCTTTCATCTGGGGTGTTTTATTTGACTTTGAGCGATCTTGAAAGGTCAGATCAAGGTCAGTGACATTATTATGGTTGATATGTGGTGCATTTTAGCACCAGTGATACTACTGCACATTCGTAGAAAATGACGCTTGTTTTCATTTATAACTTTAAGGTTGACTTTGAGTGATCTACACAGGTCAAGTCAATATCAGGAGCACAACAAAGTGGTCCCTGTCTTGAGAGACCACTTTTGGGCCTGCCCTTGGGGTGGCCTCTCAAGACAGGGGCCACTGTATTGGCTTATACAGCACTGGAAAATGGAGGATTTTGAGACCACAGGTACTTTTAAACATGAATTAGAAATGATGTATGTGCTTTCATTCGAAGATGTCACATTTGACCTTGAGTGACCTTGAAAGGTAAAAGTCAGAAAAGATTAATTTCAAAGTTACAACTTTCCTCGAAAGGTAGTTGCCATGGATCAAGGTTGCAGAAGGATATTATTCCTTATACGCTGATTTAAGACTGTGTCAACAGCTTTCCTTGGGGCACTTTGCGAGCAATGTGCACAAAGTGCCCCAAGGAAAGCTGTTGACTAAGACTACTTTTTGCTTTAGACTAGGCTTGCTGATATTTGAGTGAAAGGCATCTTCATCAGGAATTTGAATCTTTTAACTGTTATACATGTATGTTTAACAGTGATGAGAAAAGGACTATAGCTGTGATTAGCACTTTAACCGTTACAGTTAAGTGCTATGGACAGTGTTTTGAAGCAATTTTATTGCAAATTACAATTGAAATGAATGGGAATAAAGAACTAAAGCTGACCTGACTCACGTACTCTCTACAGTAAGGATACTTGAGCCGTTTATTCTTCCTCCTTTCTATTCAAAATCTCTGCAGGGTTGTCAAACAAGAAGTTATCAACAGGGATGGGGGGGGGGGGAGTAAGAGTTGAGTCTCCCTAGGTCAAGTATTTGTTTGCCCAGCACCTTTTCTAGATTAATGAGGAATTCACATTGCTTGCACTGTAAGTCAACCAGATATATTGTACCCATTCCTGTCACTCTCTTGGAGTTGGGGGAAGGATGCTTTGAAATAACATGTGGGTATTTAATTTTCCAGTTTTATCAAGATGGAATGTGGAGAGCTAAAAAGGCAAATGGGGTGTGAAGGATGTCACAGTAAGAATCACTCTCATAATCCTGCCATATTTACCTTCCCTTGCTGCTGTCCCGGTTGTCTGCAGCACAAACAGAATGAAATTTTCATAAAGACCATATTTTTAGGCCATATTTTTATGTGTGACAGTAGGGTAGTGAAGCAGATTCACTGTGCATGCAGCTCAAGACAGTTATCCAGGTCTACACCACCTGGCTTAACTTTTGTCAGTACCACACACATGCGCCCCCAAATGCTAAATTGTCCAGTACTCTCTTGTGTTGAAGGTGTATTGTTGGTATTTTCTATAACCAGTTCTAACCTGATATCTATTAATTTATCAGTTATGTCATTTATCACCTCTTTGTTGACAAGACAAGGTAATACCCTGAAAATGTCACAGTGTGTTCACTACAGTGCATCTTGGGGGATTGCGGACAAGGTCGAATCAGCGCATACAGTATAACACGGTTATGGTCACAATATGATGTCCTTGTAATATTAGATGCAAAACTACCTTTTGCAATAGTAGCAGACAACTCTAAGAAAGAGCTACAGTCAGTTGAGGTTTTCGTGTCTGATCACGTTGATCCAGGTTTTCCTCTCTGTTTTGATGGACGGCAACTGGTAAAAGCTGAGTCCAGGTGTCTTCCTCTTAGAACTTGTGCACTTCGGCACTCAACAGTTATCGTTCGGCATTTTCTAACTTTCTCTGATTGGAACTTGAACATATATGTGTATCACATTGGCAAAAGTCAACACTGCATCTAACGTACTTCTCCACTGTGAGTCTGAACTGCTGGCTGAGATTTTCCCCGGCAATCCCCCGAGATGCATTGCGGTAAACCCTGTTGTGATGTAATAAGGTTACAGGGTAATTGTGATGTAAATTGTGACACATTTATATACAGAGTACACAGAGTAAGTACCAATAACACACAAAAAGTCCAAATTGAATGGATTTGACATTATATTGAAACACCTGAAGTATAAACCAGTTAGTCAGGGTGACCCCAGTAAGAATTTGAATCCGCTTACACTGGGGCTATAAACCTAAATATCATGACTAGTAAATAAAATGCAGAAAAACATAAGGGAATATGAAGTTTAAAATACAAAGCAATTGTCTGAATTCTGAACATGAATCGCGTATCCTTATGTCAATTCAGTGCACATCCACTTTTGTCAAAACTGGTAGTTAAAATGTCAATTCAGTGCACATCCACTTTCGTCAAAATTTGTAGTTAAAATGTCAATTGAGTGCACTTCCACTTTTGTCAAAATTGGTAGTTAAAGAGTTAGGAGGTAAATCATTGGGTATGCTGTAATGAACCCCAAAGGTAAGGCAATAGCATCTGTTAGTTATGACCATCCTATCTGCTGCCATAGGTCAATTAACCCTTTCTGCCTTAAACAGGCTAAACACAGCATCTGGACAAATGTCGTCTACTTCAGTGTTTTCAGCCAATTTAAACAGTAATGAAAAACAGTTTGACTGAGAATTGCAGATGAGACCTATCAAGATAACATGCCCCAGGTGAACAACTTTCCTTGGCATGGGTTGGGTAACCCATGCCAAAGAAAGTTGTTGACTCAGTCTTAATTCAAGGGGGGAAGGTTAACAAAGAAATAGAAAGTGCCATCGTCATGGTGTGGTCCTGAAAAGCTGGGTGGTAGGTACCACTTAGACTGAAGTTAATGACTTCCTTGTTTCACAACATCACAGCCAGATCATGTCATGGAAAGTTACTGAATTGAATAATAATATTTTGGAAACTAGAATATATCAACTTTTTATTTGTTAACTCAGCTGATGAACTGTCTGTCAGCTGAGCTTATTTTTATAGTCTGCTGTTAGTTATAATGCACCCAACCCCCAAAGAATTGATATTTTCATCTTGGGGAAAAACACACACACAGACACACAGTTAGCTAACTAATTTGAAATTACACAGAAATGCCTCTGGGTACCCTGTAAGTCACTTTTGTGTGTGTGTGTGTGTGTGTGTGTGTGTGGGTGGGTTGGTGGGTGTGGGTGGTTAATCCTGACTGAAACTGACGACACTGCATATCCTGCCCATAAATTTACTCTTTATTGCCATGATATTTGAGCCTGATATTGTCAAGTTCAATGCTATTTGCCATACACACATGTACATGGCTAATTATCATTTATCCACAGTCACTAATCCAATCAGCCCATTCAAGCTCATCTGAGTACAGAACTGTCACAATCCTCACGACAATTTTTTTTTTTTTTTTAATGCAGCCCATTTTCAGATTAAAATCTGTTGACATATGGGTGTACATAAAATAAAAAGTCAACAATTGAGTTTAAATAAATGTAAATATATACATAGAAATTGGTTGTAAAGGTCGGCACGCAGCACCCTGGGCCACCTCTGACCAGGCTAATAATAGTAATGCTTTACACCAGAATAAAAAAAGGGGTTACAGTTTCAAAAATATGTGGTCATGTGTTCTTCTTGAAAGAGCACATGGATTTCACATCACAGATATGTTGGGGGATAGAGTTCCATATTGAAGAACCAATATTAGAGAGACAGTGTTTATGGTTCCTGTTAATATGAAAATGTCCTTGACTGGAGGACCTAGTATTATATGTATGGACTTCTGTATGACGAGTGAAGAACTGACATAAGTTGGGGGGGGGGGTCTGAATTTGTGATTTTGTTTTAATTCTACATGAGTTTATTGAAAGCTTACAGTCTTTTGACAAACTTTTGGATGCCAGGGTAAGCTGGAATAACAATATCATAGTTCTGTGCCATGACATACCATAGTAAGCTATTACCTCTCATTTCCAAGACTTAATTGCATGATAATAGAACCAAAAAAAACCCATCAACATCACAACAATAATGGAAATATGCATGGTTTTGCTTGAGGAAAAAAAAAATGAAAAGTACAAGGCTCCTACTGACACACATGCTTTGAAAATTCTGCATTCAACTATAGTTAGCTTATCAGTGTTCCCATTTTAAGCATAAAATTGAAGTGGATCATTATCTGTAGATAATTAAAATTAATAACTATGCACATTTTTACACCCACAATATTATTGAGATTCACTGGCAGGAAGTTTGAACTTTCCCCTTGTGCCTGAGCACTAACCCTTTTCACTTAAAACAGGTCAAAACTGACTGCTAGTCAATGTGGTCTGATTGTTTTTGACTTACGTATATTTAACAGTGATATGAACAATTTGAATGGGAATTGTAGATGAAACGATCTATTCAGATAACATGCCCCAGTTCAACAACTTTCTTTGATGTGAGTTAACACCCAGTCCATGCCCACCAAAGGTGTTAACTCAGTGTTACACACAGTTTTGATCCAAAAGAAAAGGGTTAAAAAGGCTTTGAATGAAACTTAGAATTACAGTGAAACCTCTTTATAATAACACACAAATATGCAACATATTCACTCAATGACACAAGTTCTGAGGGACAAAAAGTTCATTTTCTTTGCTGTTGTGTGACTTGTTTATCTGACATATATATTCAGTTATTAGACAGCTGTTTTCAGGGCAACAAATGGTGTCATTATAGTGAGTTTTCACTGTACAATAAATTCAGTTTCTAACATTGTGATTTATGCCAAGAGATGTTAACAGGTCATTTTAAAAGATCAGAAATTTATCTTCAATGTTAATTTAGCTATAATCAATCCAAAATCGCATAATTTAAGAAAAATACATGTGCATAAAATTGAACCCATTCTCATGTACTCATACAGTATGAAAATATCCAGGTTTTTGCCAAAGAGTGCTATTATCTATTTTATGGTTTCCAGGTCCCGTTATCTCTGTATCCTATGGCCATGGAAAAATGTCTTTATTGATTCCAGAGAAAACTGATATGGTTTCTTTGAACTTTAAAATACTTCAAGTACTTCCATAGATACAGATACTCAATACAGCAGTCCTTTGAGAGATTATCAAACTTAGTGCACGCCTGAAAGTGGTCACATGAAGAGGTCATCTGTGGATGGAGGTAAAATAACATGGAAAGATAGCACTAGAGACCTGATAAATGTGGTCTTGAAAGGCAGGTGGTCTCTTAGAGAAGGGACTGCTGCAGTAGAATGCAGCTGTCGGAAATAGCGGTATTGATCCATATAAAGTGATTGGGTACATGTGCATTGTCTCATTGAAGAGCTATACTTGTTTTGATAACAGCAAGCTGTGGCAGGGGACAGGAGAAGACACTTTGACAGCTGCTGAGATATAGGAAGGACTTGTCATAGGGGCTGACTTATGCCATAGTGGCATATATTCCAACAAGGACCTGGTGCTCAAGCAGGGAGATACTGATCTCCCAGTCTCCTGTCTTATCTCCCCAGATAACATTCAAGTCAACTTTGCATTGCATGCTGGGAAGGCAGATAAGTTCAATTTAGCCCGTTATCAGTTTGTGTTATCGGGAAGCCAAACACACTTCATCAGATGTGCACGATACACAAGAATATATGGCATGCAATTTCCCAAAACTCCATAAATGTGTCCCGATAAAACTGGTCCCTCGAATCCATCATTGCCAAAATCTAAGCCAGAAGAGATATGCAACCCTGCTATCAAGTTGCCCGCACAGGGGTTGGTTTGATAAACAACCTTCCTAGTTTTCTCTCTATTTCACCTTTAGACAGCAGCACAAAAGGGAGCATCCCAGAAATTGGGATCAGAATTAATATTGATATTATTTGTCAGTATCAGGTAAAAAGACAGCTTTTTCCAGGACTAACCTTTAATGTACGGTACCAAAAAGGCTAAATTGTTTCCTGCATGTCTAGCTATGTATTTTTAACCCTTGTACATGTAAATGTTGATAATGTACTTCTCTCAGTGCTGATGTTATGTGGCGTATTTCTGGCTTGGCAGATAAACAGGCCCTGTGACTAAATCTGTGTACTGCCCTTCATTGAAAGTTTCAAAAACAATTTTAGTAAGGTTTGTGGTACTATAATGCTCCTGTCACTAGAGATCACCTCTGCTGTGACAAAAAAAAGGTCTGAAAAGACAGGTAGTCTCTCATGACAGGTAAATTAACAGGAGGTATAGGACTTGGAAGTCTAAGTGGTCTCTCATGAGAGGGTGGTCTTATGTGACAGGACTACTATCTCATATAATTAGTCAATTATAATAGAAGTTTAGGTTGGAGCATTCAATAGGATATTTTTATTAACATGCTGCTTTACTATCATCACCACAGCATAGATATTGGAATATTTTACGGTATAAAATAAGTATTACGGAGCCTTTTATAACTATACAGTACCAGTGTGCAGGAGGAGAAATAGGAAAAGTGATGTATAGACCTTCCAGCAGACATCGGTGCCAGTCATATTTATCGTCAATGCTGCAAGATGTTACCTCCTGGATCCTTATTGGCAGGCGAGGTATTGTTGTCGTGTCTGTGTGCGTCCATGTGTCCATTACCCTTGCAGACAAATTGAGATATTGTTGTCATGCTCCGAATATGCTCCAAAAGATGTTGAGTAGTTACCCGCTGAAGACCCTTTAATTTATTTGGGCTGATACATTTTACAGAGGAACGTGAGCAAAATGGACAATAGTACTTCCATATGTATATAGGTTAGACAGGGACAGGTTAGCTTATGGAGAGTAAAGAGTTCAGACTGTGGAGTAGGGTAATGACTACTAGGAAGTGGTTCTGGGCCAAAAGAGACAAATATATGTCTGTGCACATCCATGTGTCCATTACCCTTGCAGACAAATTGAAGTACTATTATGAAGCTTGCACTGAAGAAGCATGTCCATTAAAAAACTTGGCTGAGTTTGACATACATTGACCTGGGCCTAGTGTCAAGGTCACCAGGAGTCCTCCTATTTTTATCCCCCCCCCCCCCGAGGAGGGGCATATAGTAATCACTTTTTGCATTTGTCCCTCCATTATTCATGTTTGGGATTTAATTCACTTGACCTTCAACTAAGATTAATGAAACTTGACACACTGGTGCATCTGGACATTAGGGAGTGTCATGTACGAAAAGGAGGTCACTAGGTGAAATATCTGGATCATACTGGCATGTCCTGGTAAAATGATGTTTGGGCTGTAATTCCTTTACTATTTAACTTAATTTCATGAAACTTCACACATGCATATATCTTGACCTTAAGGTGGGACATGAAGCAAAATTAGATCACTAGGTCAAGTATTTGGGTCATGATGATACAAGCATGTAAAACTACATTACACTTTGTGTCCTGGCAGTAATTCTGTTGTCCTTTGACTTAGAATCATGACACGTAACATACCTGTGTATCTGGACACAAGGTGTGTCACCCATAAAAGTAGGTCACTGTGTCAAATATCTGGGTCACAGTGACATGTAAATTAATGTCCGGGGTGTAATTCATTGTACCTTAAATGTAGTCTCAGAAAAACTACACACATGCATATATCTTGACCCCAAGATGTGTCATAAAGTAAAAGTAGGTCACTAGATCAAATATCTGGGTCTCCGGTATATCCTGGTAAAATTGTGTGTGGATTTGTTCCTTTACTCAGTAAGTTTATTAAAAGTTAAACTTCACACACACATATTTTAACCCAGAGGTGTGTTGTGAAACAAAAGTAGGTCACTAGGTCAAGTATCTGGGTCATGGCTTGGCCTTTATATAAAAGTGCAAATTAGTCATTCATGTCCAGGCTATTATTAACTTCAAACTTGGTGGGGATGTGCTTTGGGTGGGTCTCTACCAAGTTTGTTCAAATGGTCATGCTCAAGTGATTTTTGGGGGGGGGGTTATGATTTTTTTTTTTTTTTGTTTTTTTTTTTTTTTTTGACAAATCTTACACAATCTTCTTCTCCACAACCGCTCACCCAATTGCTTTGATATTACATAAGAACACTCCTAGGGACTCATAGTTCTTAATTTGTTCATCAGGTGGTGCTGCATTTTTCCAAATTTTTTATGAATTGATTGTCACGTCTTCTCCAGAACCGTCTGTCAGATGAACTTTTAACTTTGTGGACATGTTCCTTGTGAAAGGGCCAAGCAAAGATGTTCACTAGGTAGCACTGCTGTGGATTCCTTATTTCTAAAGGATTTTGTTCAATTCGGGTACTTATCTGTAAATGCACCCTTCCTATTGCTTACTATGCAAGTCAATGGGCATTCTAATGGTAATTCACATTTTGGACTTCTCTGAAGAAACTGTCTGTCATATTTACTTCAAAATTGGTGGCAATGTACCTGGGGAGGGTCTGTACCAAGTATGTTCAAATGGTCAGGCTCCAGTGATTTTTGGATTTTTTAAAAAAAATTTTCCAAAAATCTTTTAAAAAGTTTAAATAGGAAATTTTAACATGGGAATTTCTGGTAATGGTTATAACTTACATAATTATGGCCAGATTTGTGCCAAACTTGGCAGGGATTTCCTTTTTATAGGTGTCTATGTATTTTGTGCAAATGGTCATGCTCCAGTGATGTTTGGACCTTGACCTCATCCCCAAAGTCACAGGACAACTGACACGAAATGTATTGTTCACTTGATAACTTGAGATTTGTTTTGAATTGGGACCTTGATGTTTCACATGTTTATGTTTCTCTGTGAAGATCATGCTCAGACAGTACATGAGTAATGTTGACCTCATTTCTGGGGTCACAGTGCAACATACATGGCCTTACTCTTCACTATAACTGGAGTAATACTTGAACTGGGACGTTGATATTGCACATGTTAATGTTCTTCTATAAAGGTCAGACTTACTCAGTACATGGGTGACCTTGATCCTATCCCAAGTTCACAGAGCCACAAGTTTGATGAATGTCTAAGTCAGCTGAGGATGGGATGGGCTGTTCACACAGCCCTTTTGTTTTATTTTTTGTGAATGTTCTATTTTTGAAAAATTATAAAAAAATCTTTTCTCTGAAACCACTCTCCCAGTTGCTTTGATATCGCAGGAACACTCCTAGGGACTGCTAGTTCTTAAATTGTTCACCAGGTGGCACTGCAATTTTTTTATGATTTTTTGTGTGTTTTCACTATTTTTAGCTTGTTTTCTAGAGCCGTCACTCAGATTAAGCTGAAAATTGGTGGATATGTTACTTGTGAAAATGTTAAACAAAATTGTTCACCAGGTAGCATTGCTGTGGATTTTTTATTTTTAATGATGTTTTCAATTTGGGTACTTATTATGCATCCCCCACTGGGGGATGCATATAGTGTTTAATAGAATTCGAGAGCCGCGGCGGCCGGATTTCTTATTTATGCTATAACTCTAAGGCATATTTACGAATTACGTTCTATTTTGGTACAAATAATCTACAGGTCTGGGGAATTCTTCTGATATACTGTTTGTCAAAATTCATTGATTTTTGGATTTTTTATTAAGGTTTTTCGTTTTTTGCTGACTCAGCAAAATCAGTCAAAATTGTTTTTTCCGTATATACCTTTCTTATGGTTGATGATAGGCCCATGGTTACTATTGAACATTAATTGGAAATCACCTATGGGCTTTCTTTTGGTGTTCTTAAATTTGACCTCGAGTGACCTTGAAAGGTCAAGCTGATGTCAAAATTTTACTTTCCTTATATATCTTTGTTACGGTTGATTGCAAGACCATGGTTACTATTGAACATAAATTGGGAACATATTCAATGTCATGCATGGGGGATGCATATTTGTTTTCGCACACCAAAAAACTCGTGTCTAGTTGGTAAATGCACCTTTCCCTCCTATTGATTAATGTGTAAATCAAGGGGAATTCTAATGGTAATTCACATTTTGGACTTTTCAGAAGAAAGTGTCAGTCAGGTTTACTTCAAACTTAGTAGCAATGTAGCTTGGATGGGTGTCTACCAAGTTTGTTCAAATGGCCATGCTCCAGTGATTTTTGACTTTTTATGGTTGGGGGGGGGGGGGAATCTTTAAAAAAAAATTATGGGAAAGTTTAGTGTGGAAATTTCTTGTAGTGGTTATAACTTAAATAATTTTTGCCAGATTTGTGTCAAACATGGTAGAGATGTGCCTTCGATAAGTGCCTGCCTATTTTATCCTATCCAAAGATCACAGACCCACATGTGAGATGAATATCTAGGTCAGCTGAGCATGGGCTGTTCACACAGCCCTCTTGTTAAGAAATGGAGCTGCCCTCATGACACTTGTACGTACTCATCATCATCAGAGTTTTGCAGTATTTCCACTAGGAATATTTTACGGGGTCACAAACAGGAAAATTGAGAGAAAAAAATCAGATTTTCACAAATTTTACATTCAAATAAGCAAGGCTTGTGACCCTTTAAAATTTGCTCAGAGGGTATTTCAGGTTTTTAAAAGGGCAATATACCCCCAAATGGGAGTTAACAAAAACACTGTCTTGGATGAGTTTGGCATTCAGCCTGTTTTCAAGGTCATCAGGGGTTATTATATTTTTCCTTGGCAGACCCAATGATGATTGAAGGGTCTTAAATTAAAGTCTCTGAGCACTACATTAGAACTTTTGTGGTGCATGAAATTTAATCTGCAATTGCAGTTCTGTTCTTTATAACACTGACAGCAAAAAATGATTTCGCATTGCAAGAGGTCACAAAATAAAGATAAATTCTCCAGAAAAATAGACTCTAATGTCAGGAGAAAAGGTGAGCAGAGCAGGTACCACTGTATTCCTTTTTATGGAATAAAAAGTCAGAGGATGGGATTATTCAGGGGACTTAAAATACAAAGGGAAATGAGCCTCAATTGTGGACTTCTATTGTAGCGTCTTATGGGGGGGGGGGGGGGCAGGCTCATGAGGGAAAATAAGGGTGCAAGTGGATAAAAGGGATCCTTATTATACCCCCAAACTTATTCCATCAACTTTTCTCTGAATATTTTGGGGCATGTAAGTTGAACAAAAACATGCATCAAATTGACGGGGAGATGTGTGTTTGTATACATATTCTGCCAGGTCACCATAAAGTACTCTGATGATGAGATAAACAATTCTAAATAATCTTAGATAATCAGTTTATTATAAGTACAAATCTTATCTGGTTACCATATTGCATTTCCTGTCTTTTATAGCTGCTTGGAAGTGCAGAATAGCTGCAGATGACTGATAACATATTTTTGTTCTCGATTCAACTGGTGATTGTGGTGTGCAAATTGAGAGACTTTTATCTTATTGATAATGTCTGCTGTTGTTCGACATGGTTCAAATGTGCCCAAAGACCATATGCCCACTCATGTTTGATATTGATTGGAATAATGATATGATACTTTATCCACAGTCTGCGTCATTGGCATTTTGAGGTGGATCCTTCGCTGTGGTTTTTATCAAGCAAAGTGCAAATATTTGATGCTGTCTGGCCTCTGTTGAATTTTTTTTCCCCGCAGCAGGTACACAGACTTGTTTACATCAAGTTTTTCATTGTCACTTTTGGAAAGTGTGAAGCTATAGAGCTTTTGATATTCCAGGATCTCATTTGATATTCATAGATCTATCAAAGGACCCATTTAAATTCACTCTTGTACATGCAGTAATCCCTGTCTTGAAGGCCATCTTTACAAGTAAATATACTTTGCCAAGTAAAGGTGGGATTTGACAGACCATATGTTTTGAGTCAACACAATGGGGCATCCTCAAGGGGCATTCTTTCCACCTAGTTCTTAGATTTTACGTGTATAATTTTTATTGTTGAAGCTTATGTTAATTATTCACAGACATAAATCAGTATTATCAGTGCATGTGCTGCCCACATGCTATTATTTATGAGATAGATATATGTGTATGGGGGGGGGGAACTTCCCATGGTAAGCAGGATCACACTGTTAACAGTATAGTCGGTACATGTTGTCCACATGTCATTATTTATATCAGATATGCACAAATGGGGGGGGGGGGCTTTCCACATGACAGCACTGTTAAATTATGGACCTGGTGATATTTTGCTCAGCTGACTTGTCAGTCAGCTTAGCTATTAGGATTGGTCTGCATCCTGCATCTGTGATGTCATCCACCGTCCGTTTATCATCTGTAAACAATCACATTTTATTGACTTCACCAAAGTGTTCACTAGATCGACATGAAAGTTGTTGAGGATCTATTTAGGTTGGCCTCTGTCTCTTCTAAGTTTCTCCAAATGGTCATGCTCCCTGTGATTTTGCATTTTTAGCTCATTTGAGCTTGTCAGTCGTCTGTCCATTGTCCATCCACAATTCATATTTTCAACTTATGCAAAACCATCAGTGAGGTCCACTTTTAACTTGGTGGGGATCTACCTTGGTGAGCCTCTATCAAATTTGTTCAAATGGTGATGCTCCAGTGATTTATATATATATATTTTTTTTGTTCAATTTTAATAGCTGAATTTGAATATATTTTTAAGGGTCGGCCCCATGGGCAAACTCTTTCTGTTTGGGGGTTTTCTGTCCATCTGACTGGATGTGCACATTCTCATTACTGTGGTATTTACAGAATGCCTCCATGTATTTTACTCAAATTTGGCAGTATGGTTATCTTACCTGGCCAGATTAACTGATTAGATTTTGGTGTCACCATGACCTAATTTGAGCAAATAGCAGACCCTTCAGTCAGAGCTTTGTGTTGAAGGTATGTCTACTTTATTTTAAGATTTTTCTTCTTTTTCTGGACTTCTTGTCTTCTTGAAAATTTAAATTTACGAAAATATTTGTCAAAAAAAAAAAAAAAACCATGTTTTTCTGACTGACTCTGTCCAAAACTATAAGTTGGATCCTCTTCAAATGTATTGCAAATGTATCTGGACTTGAGATCCAAATTGTCCATCACATGGTTGTGCTTTTATTTTCTGATTTTAAGCAAATTATCCAAATTAGGAAAATCTGTAGGAGGATATACATGTACATGTGAATAAAAGTGATGATGATCTTAAACAAAGGTGACCATGATATCATTCTGACGTTCACAGGACCACTGCATCAATGTAAGGTCGGCATAGTAGTACTACATCATAGTGTTAGGGTCTTTAAGCTGTGATGTAGCAGCTATGTTGCTACTATGCCATAGTTCCAAGGTCTTTCAGCTTTCATGTAGCAGCTATGTTGCTGCTATATCACAGTTCCTGGGTCTTTCAGCTGTCATGTAGCAGCTATGTTGCTGCTATATCACAGTTCCTGGGTCTTTCAGCTGTCATGTAGCAGCTATGTTGCTGCTATATCATAGTGCCAGGGTCTTTCAGCTTTCATGCAGCAGCTATGTTGCTGCTATATCACAGTTCCTGGGTCTTTCAGCTGTCATGTAGCAGCTATGTTGCTGCTATACCATAGTTCCAGGGTCTTTCAGCTGTCATGTAGCAGCTATGTTGCTGCTATATCATAGTTCCTGGGTTTTAAATCAGCTTTCATGTAGTAGCTATGTTGCAGATTTTTTGTCACAGCTGCCCTGTTCATGCAGGAGCTACATTGCAACGGAAGCTTGTAGGTTCATATGGCTCAAGAGATGCAGTTGACATATAGCAGCTATGTTTAAGTCATGTGCTACCTCATGTTGCTCAAGTCTTCCATCATTTTTAAGCAGTCCTGATGGAGTAGTTGCCAGGTCCATGTGCAGGTACATAGATAAGGCTTTGATTTGAATAACAGTTTGTTTAAACACAAGTTAATAATACCTCTTTGCATGTGAATTGTTGATCCATGAAG
Organism: Hermodice carunculata; assembly: GCA_964020975.1. Classification (NCBI taxonomy): domain Eukaryota; kingdom Metazoa; phylum Annelida; class Polychaeta; order Eunicida; family Amphinomidae; genus Hermodice; species Hermodice carunculata. Next base: position 8,907 of record CAXHWN010000224.1, on the reverse strand, counting down.
TCAAGTAGATTTCAAGATTAACAGAATAAATAGAAGTAAACATTGTTATGTACACTATTATTGACAGATGTTAGGATTTCTGGATATAACTATAAAGGCTGCTTCAGCATCCCTCCCCTAACCCCATCCCCACCTCAAAAAAAAAGTATATATATATATATATATATATATATATATATATATATATATATATATATATATAGTATATATATATATATATGATACAGCCAGACATGATCAATGAGTGTTGACTCTTTCACTGCTGCAGACATCTTTGAATAGGTTAGGTCAAAATCAACTGGGTTCTCAATAGAGGACTGAGGCAGGTGGGCTGGGTATGTGTGTTTCCACTGTAATATACATATAAATTTACTGTATAACTTAAAAATCACTCTACCTAAAAACACCAAATTTATTGTGGTAAATGGTTGTTACTTTAACATAGAATTTATGGGAATATACACACCTGTAACTTTCAAGAATTTTGGGTTTTGTGTTCAGTCAAATACACATAAAATTGCTAATTGCAACCTCTCTATTATATGGGCATGTACCATCCTGAAAGTACTGTCAAGTATAAGTAAATCCTGCATTGCTGCTTTTCAGTGGCTCTGTTTGATTGTGTGCATATGGGGCATAGCCTCTGTGTACCAGCTCCAAGGCTAGTCTGACGGGGCGGTCCCCTGGCTACGCTTTACAGGAAATTAATTTACAATTTTATGTTTTACAGCAAAACAAAATATTCCTTCCACTTTCCAATTACGGTTCAAAAAATTATCAGATTACACTTTACGAGTAATTTGATGATGGTTCACATTTTTACACTAAATTCTGAGACACTTTTCTGTTTTACAAGAAAACAATTTTGACAAATTACGCTAACGTTAAAATATATACTTAACGTTTTTCGACAAATCATGGATGCAATTTCCAATTTTTGAGAAATGCAACGAGGCATTTACGACCTTACGAAAATACCCCTCCTCCCTTTCTAGTCTACCTGTTTCCCATATACGGTGGTCCCCATCATGTGCAACCCCTGTTGTGAAACATCACCCTTTCACTAGAGACTGTTTAACAGGTTTTCAAGTCCTGTACTTCCCATGCTAATCTCCTATCATCAGAGACCACCTGTCTTTAAAACTTTTTTGTTGTTCTAAGGGTGGTCTGTGGTGTCAGGGACCACTGTATATAGCAGCCTACCTCTTCTGACATTTGTCTTATAATAGACCCTCCTTTGAGACCTTTTAGCACCACATTTTTATCTTGTAACTTGTGCTTTTTCATGTTATCTGACTTCCAGTCAGAAAGCATCATGTGACCATGGGGGGGGGGGGGGGCTCTCAAAGGTGGGGCTTCTGAAAGTGTGTGAGAGGTGTAGCCACATAACGTAGCAATTCCAGCATTATTTGACCAATTTTTTTCACATTCTATACACATATACATGTCTTATACAATAAAACATTCCAAAATGGAAAAAAAATATCTGCTATCTTATAGTAAGATAATTAGACTACACCCGGTTAGAAAGGTTGCACAGTGGCACTTCATATTTCAGACCAACCCTAGTGCCAGACAAAAGTAGTCACATATGGCAGATAATCTTTAATTGCAGGTAAATTAACAAAGAAATGACAGTCTGATGTCTTGAAATGATAGTCTCAAAAACTATATGCTGCCTCTTATGAGAGGTGGTCTTTAGAGCAGGTACTACCTTTGAAATAGACAATCTTCTCTCAGGAGTGATCGTTGTTGGTGGGGAAAATCATGAGTGACCACAGATCACGAGTGATTTTTTCCACCAACAAGGATCCCGAGTGAGAGAAAAATAGTAACTCACTCTCCAGCCATGTAAGATTTTGTTTCTTCTATGTTTCATTGGGTGTTCATTGCCAAAAATATGCTCTACGCCCACTTACAATGATGACCCAGTGTACAGTGTCTGTTTACGTTGTAGTTATTCAATGTTACGTGTGACATACAATCAAACATCCCTCAGGTACATTTGATTTTGTCTGGGTGTTAATGCACTGTGCCACCACTGCAGGGGCATCTCAATTTAGTTGTAACAATGTTGAGGTAATGTGATCTACAGTGAGTTGCTGCTTTTGAATTTCACTGCAGAAAATGATAATTCACCCTCAAACACAGGAGAATATTATGTTATTACATGAGGTACTAACATGATATATGGTACCTGCTATTCAAGACCACCCCTATTACTGGCCAAAGGTGGTCACATGTGGTAGGTGGTCTCTAATTACAGGTAAATTAAAGAAATGACAATTCATTGGTTTTAAATGGTGGTTTTAAACACTAAAGTGGTCTGTCTTGAGAGTTGGTCTTTAGATCAGGTACCACTATAGCACCTCAATTTGAATGTATACAACTAAATAAATACTGATAACGAGCCTCTGAAAGGGGGGGGGGCAGTTGAAACATAGAGCAGTGGCTCGTTCCTCTTTTTTATTACATGTATATGTATTTCCGACTTGGTGGTTTGTTGGTTCTTTTACACTGTGCTGTTTGATAAGTACATGTACAGAAGAAGATGTAGTTGTCATGCCATCAAATACTCTCTAATATTGTCCCACAAAAGGCAGAACTGTTGACTTTCGTAATTTGCATGTCTTCTATTTTGGAAAGTTATGAATCAGTCAAAATGGTATCTTCTTTTGAGAGACATTCCCCTCCCCTGGCAGGTCCAAAGTGGTCATCTAAAACAGGTGGTCTTTCAAAAAAGGCCAAACAACATGACAAGATAGACACAGGTACCCAATAAATGTTGTCTCAAAAGGCAGGTGGTCTCTTAATGGAGTGGTCTCTCCTACGGTTGGGTATCTATTTTCTGTATCACGATACTTTTCAATACAGAGCCATGTATTACGATACGTATCATGATATATTATGAGAGTGTATGAAGTGATCACACTCTTTGATTTTACATACAACAGTCAGTATCACAGCCTGTGTGCTGGTGTTTTGATACATCATCCTGCTGTGTCTACATGAAATCTGCGGTGAATTGATAATGTAAGCTGTGAAAATGTGTTTTATTGGCTTTTCATTTTCTTACAGGGATGATTTTCTTAAATTTCTTCATACAAAATTCAATGTTATGATAAAATTGAAGTTTTTTATTGTACCATGAAAATTCGATACACAAGGATCATATCATGATATGGTTTGGTACACGCTAGTATCGCAGTATTTTGGTATTTCGATATATTGTGCCAACCCTAGTCTCTCCAAAGAGGCACTGATTTGTTTTGTCCACAGTTGATGGGGTTGAATTCATGGAAAGATCACCATGTACAGCATGTTTAAAATTACAATCTTATCAAAATGGCTGTGGAATTTCCTCTCAGATCTGGCTGCATTTGTACTCTTGTCTGCATACAATATAGCCTCATTTGTAGCCCATGGAACTAAAAACTGCCAAAAATGGCCTTGCTCAGCAGTTCCTGTGGAAGCAGAGTCCATAAAGTCATTCTGACTGTTTTAGGCTGTTTTGAGGACATCGCCAGTTGTCAGATGGTTGCATTGAAGCACAAGATGTAATTTGTCATTGGTCTGTTTCGTTGTGTATCAGAAATGTGTATTTATCAGCATTCCTCTGTTTTTTTCTACAAGGCTGAAAAACGCTGCACAGATAAAGCCACATCTATGTATTGCATGATACATATGTTAACTTTGTGCTATCCAAACTTGGTAAAGGGCCTTAGTCAGTGGTTTTTACATTGACAGGCAAAGAAGAAGAAAAAACAAGTACAGTGGTACCTGCTGTGTGAAACCAGTGCCATGAGGAGCCACATTGCTTCTTGTGGCCACTAGCCTAGAACATAGGACTCAGTTATTTTGAAAATTTACCTGCAGTGACAGGTCACCTGCTGTATGTGGCCACTTTTTCGTGGCACAAGGGGTGGCCACATCGAGCAGGTACCACTGTAGCTGTAAAAAAGATATATACATAGATGGTCGTGGTAGTTTTTGGAAAGAAACGCAAATTTTTTTTTTTATTCTGAGAGCGAAGCATGAGGGCCAGAATTTGCACAATTTTGTGAGAATCTATGGAGATTTTTGTCAATAGATTTTCTTTTTAATGAGAGACAAGCTCAAGGAAATTTTTGCGAGAACGGATTCTCAGATTCTCCCCGAAAATTCTAGCCCTGAGCGTGACAGTGAATGTCTGCAGTCAGTGTCCATGTGCAGTCATCATCCACTTTTGATATTTCTGTGAGTTTGTTTCTTATATACATTGCAAAGATCATGAGGAAATGGTAGCAGATTGACTTGTGCATGTTGGTATGAACTTTGCTGATGGGCATGTGCTTGAGACTCCCATTGAGAGTGGTATGATCAGAATAGGAGATACCACACATTGTCGGGATATGTTCTGAAAGCCTGCATTATAAATAGCGACTGCGCAGCGGGCAGGATTTACAATACAGGGTATCAGAATGTATCCCAATAACAAGTGGTATCTCCTATTCAAACCATGCCTCTTTTGTCACTGCCACAATTTTATAGTGGGAGACTCGTTTCACTGCCTTAATCCAAGAAACAGCATAGAACTAGAAAAGAAAGAAAGAAAGAAAGAAAGAAAGAAAGAAAGAAAGAAAGAAAGAAAGAAAGAAAGAAAGAAAGAAAGAAAGAAAGAAAGAAAGAAAGAAAGAAAGAAAGAAAGAAAGAAAGAAAGAAAGAAAGAAAGAAAGAAAGAAAGAAAGAAAGAAAGAAAGAAAGAAAGAAAGAAAGAAAGAAAGAAAGAAAGAAAGAAAGAAAGAATTCCTAGAAAAACAGAAAAGTGTGTGTCAACACAGACACTTTAACCAATTTTTGACCTGCCTGTGTACCCACGTGCCAGGTCTTCCTTGGCAGGATCCACTGAGCATGATAAGAGATACAAACTCAACAACCAGGTCACACTGACTGGTGTAGTGGTTAGGGCAGTCGCTTTAACTGATTCCAAACCAGTCCCTGATTTTTCCATATATTTATCCAGATTTAAGACGACAATTGCATTTTAAAATTCTTCATAAAAAGAGCTTTGTGCAAGTACCAACATGCCTATAGTCTTAAGTCAGTGGTTCTGGTACTGCCTGTCAAGTCATGCTGCAGCTGCCGCAAGGGCAGCTGCCACATGACTTACCATACAGTGCCAGAACCTCTGACCAGGGCCTGTGACCATAGTATGGAATGAGTTAACCTGTTGAAATAATCAATGTGGGTTTGATTCCTGCCTGCGGCTTACTGATGTTTATTATTATTTTTTTTCTGAAATAAAGCAGAGAACACTAGTTCTCCATGGCACTATGATATAGCTGCAACATAGCTGCTACATGAAAGCTGAAAGATCCAGGAACTATGATATAGCAGTAACATAACTGCTACATGAAAGCTGAAAGACCCTGGCACGATGATATAGCACCAGAAAAGCTGCTACATGAAAGCTAAAAGGCTGGGGCACTATGATATAGCAGCAACATAGCTGCTACATGAAAGCTGAAAGACCCTGGCACCATGATATAGCACCAGAAAAGCTGCTACATGAAAGCTAAAAGGCCAGGGCACTATGATATAGCAGCAACATATCTGCTACATGAAAGCTGAAAGACCCTGGAACTATGATATAGCAGCAACATATCTGCTACATGAAAGCTGAAAGACCCTGGCACCATGATATAGCAGCAAAATTGGAAGTCCAGCATTATGGTCACCGAAAGTATTTCTCACACAAGAGACATCCACAAGGATTTAACTGGAAAAACTGCAAAAGAAATCCCTTGCAGTGACAAAAGAGGCATGTTTTAATGTCTGTGAGTGTGGCAGCATCGCATGAAATGTATTGAATGTTTCCAGTCAGTGCTTACTGCTTTTACTGAGCATTTATACAAATATGTACTTAGCTGCCGTAAAATCTAGTGATTAAAACACCAAACTCGAAATTGTTCCTGTTAATTCAGCAAAACCACAGTGTTGACATATTCATGACATCCAGTCACAAATGTCAACAAGTTTACATGTCCATTGACCTACATAGCCGTTTTGGGGGGTTTTTTTGTTTTGTTTTTTGTTGTTGTTTTTTTGGTTTTGTTTTTGTACGCACTGCACTCTCCCAGACAGCGGATCTGTTTTGGAGCCAAGTTGGTAGCAATAAAGAGCTGCAAGTTTTATTTTTGAATTTCATTAGTAGGCTGTGCACAGATTTTTTGTTTCAAACACAGTTCCCTCAGACTGTGTGCACACAACATTGTGTGTTTTGTCCGCTTTTTTTGTGTGTGTGTGTGTTTTTTTTTGTTTTGTTTTGTTTGAAATATTTCATTCAAGAAGCCAAATAGACATCCCAACTGAGCATGCCTGGTGAAGGCCAGCCTCCGTCAGGGCTACATATCATCAGGGATAATTTTCTCTTACTGAATGTAGAAATGTGCAGGGGTCAAACTTGAAACAAGGGAAAGAACTGCTGTAGGGATGGAAGCCTGGCAAATTTAGTGGTTTTGTTGTTTTTGTTTGTAATAATAGGCTATACTGTTTAATTTTTTCATTGAAATTCGGCCTTAAATGTGATAAAAAAGAGAAGTTTGATTCTGGTTACGACAGTTACTTAAGGTCTTGGACCAGTAACCTAGGCCTAATGCATTTACATGTTAAAATAGCGACATTCGCTCGCTTATTTCTCCTATTTGAAACGTAAAACTGCAACTTCCTTGGCATTCTGCTTCAAGTTTATACCGGTAGCAGCAAGTTAAAACCAAGAAAATGGGGGGTCATGTGATTAGATTTTTTTTTACAGGTGCGTTTGTGTACCTTACCTCCATGATTGACCGTTCCGCGCCAAATATGTCTCCAAAAATACACCAAATTATCACATGATTTAAAATATTTTTAGAGTAGCAGTGCCTTTCTAAAACTCACAGTTGATAAGTATTTTCCTATCCAAAATGATGATGGGACTTAATTTGGGATGCCCTGCTCCTGTGATATTAACATCCAATAGACACAGCAACAGTATTCAGTACTCGATCAAAAGTTGTGGATCAGTTGACCCGACCTTGAGAGGTTACTGGTCCAAGACCTATATATATAGTGATCTGCATGTTCAAGCTTTATTTTTTGTCATCATAAAGCACAATGTGGTGCTTGAAAAAAAATGAAATGATTGGATGTTAAAGTTGTTTTTATTGTATGAAACAAGAGCTCTTGCATTTGTGTGTGCCCCCTTCCCAATTCCAATAGACAGTGCAGCTTGGCACTCCGTGTTGACATCGACATGTCATATGAAATACTACAAAAATATGTAATGAACACAAAGTGGAAGGCAATGGCAGTATTGGCAAATATGTTTTGTAAAAAAAAGACAAACACAGCTGAGTTGTACCTGCAATGACCCCCTGCAGAGAGTGGTCCACCCTGCCACAATTTACACCCAATTGTATTTGGCTCATATGTGGCCAACAAATATGCTAATTCCTCTTGACACCACTTGTGTGCCTAGAAAATGTGAAAAAATAGTGAAAGGTGTCATTTGGTTTAGCTGTGTGTACAGAAAAACAGGCATATACATGCAGACTCAAAAGCCTGTATATTGGGGTATAGGTCTTGGACCAGTAACCTAGGCCTAATGCATTTACATGTTAAAATAGCGACATTCGCTCGCTTATTTCTCCTATTTGAAACGTAAAACTGCAACTTCCTTGGCATTCTGCTTCAAGTTTATACCGGTAGCAGCAAGTTAAAACCAAGAAAATGGGGGGTCATGTGATTAGATTTTTTTTTACAGGTGCGTTTGTGTACCTTACCTCCATGATTGACCGTTCCGCGCCAAATATGTCTCCAAAAATACACCAAGTTATCACATGATTTAAAATATTTTTAGAGTAGCAGTGCCTTTCTAAAACTCACAGTTGATAAGTATTTTCCTATCCAAAATGATGATGGGACTTAATTTGGGATGCCCTGCTCCTGTGATATTAACATCCAATAGACACAGCAACAGTATTCAGTACTCGATCAAAAGTTGTGGATCAGTTGACCCGACCTTGAGAGGTTACTGGTCCAAGACCTTAACAGGTTGAGTGGGGAAAGGCCACTTCCTGTCCCTGATGACCTCTCTCCCAAACAGAGGCCAAGCTTCACTGGGCATGCCCAGCTGAGATGTCAACTTTGCGTAGTGTGCTCGAGTTGCAGTCCTGTGCAAAGTGTGCGTAAGTGGTCAGAAAAAAATAATAAACATGAAGACCTATCACAAGTGATGCGTTGGTGAAGAATTTTGCCCCCCAAAATTGGATAAAGCAATTGGTATTTATAGTCTTCAGAATACTAACATGTAAGTCAAAGTTGAGTATTGTTCTCCCATGTAAAAGCAGTCTAGGTTGTGTAAATAGAGAATCTTACATGGCTGAGACTAAGTGACTGTTTTCCTCACCAACATTAACTATCCCTCATGAGAGAAAAATAGTAACCCATTCTCCAGCCATGTATGATTTTGTTCATTCTATGTTTAATTGAGTATTCATTGTAGACTTGCACAAGTCCCTGGTGCATGTCCCTATTTTCCCATCCCTGGACGCCCTCCGCCTGACGCGGTGCACTGCAGTTGATCCTTCATTACACATTTGCTCAATTAAAAGCTTCGGAAGAGGGGTGCATTATGACCGCCGCTTGTCTGTCTGATAAAAAAACACTGTGCAGGCTGCCGGCGCTAATCTGTTATCTGGTTATAGACAGGTTCCAAGCCAATTAGCCAGGTTTAGGGGCCTACCTGTATTATAACAGTATAAGGCTACAACGTGTGATGGGTTTCACTTAAAGTTTTATTTTGTAATGAATTTAATTTTGAATAAAATATGGAAGACCGTCCAGTGAGAGTTGAGCAAGTCTATATTCATTGTAAAAAATGTGTCCTAG
>CAXHWN010000223.1:0-11000 GCA_964020975.1 Hermodice carunculata | reverse complement strand
TCTCAGGAATCGTTCTGGGATGCGCATCCCCATGTCCACGTCGGAATCTTTGCTGCCAAAGCCGAGGTTGGTGAGGATTTCTTCCGGGTCTCCTTCCCGCTCGTGAAGCAACATGTCGATGCTAAAACGAGGTCAAAAAAGGTCAAAAGGTCAATGAGATTTGACATGCCAGATTTCCCTGTCTGGGAACCTTTGTGAAAGGTGAAAGACTTTCGGGACATCAAAATTTCCTTGTCAAGATTCAATATCACAGACAAATCAGACTTGGGATGACAGAATTTCCCTAACATCTATAAATCAATGTCAAAGATGAATGAAATTTGGAATACCCAAATTTCCCCATCTTGAAACAAAAAAACAATTAATAATAATAATAACAATGTCAATGAGATTTCGGATATCAATATTTTAATGGGATATCAATATTTAAACACTGTCACAGGTACATGTACATAAGTTTTAGAACACCAAAATTCCATGCCTGAAAACTTAAGTTCAACGTAATGGCATGGACAAAATGTTAAGATGATTTAGAATCACACTTTAAATTGCTTTGCACCAAAAAAAAAAAAAAAAAAATTTACGAAAAAGAGGCCTGAATAGCAATGAGAATCACTCTATGATACTTTACCCACTCAGAAATCAATATGAAAGAATTACCCAAAAAATCAGATGATGACTCACTTTCAAGTCACTACATGGGCATGAACATCTGTGTCACAGTAAAAGATCACATTGGCAAAATTTGACCGAGATGATGCCAATGTAATATCAGAGAGTGCAAAGTGTATGGTTTGGCTTGAATCAAGTCTCACCACCGAAAATTACCTCACTGTGAAGTAAGGGTAAATTTCCGTTCATACAATATGTACGTACGTTGTACATCTGTACACACACACATATTGCTGCATTGGTTATTATTTCATTTGACACTCATTTGATCGTCACTTCTTTGGCAAAGTGCAATTCATTTTAGAATTGAGAATTATAAATGGATGTGTGTTTTGCTTCATAAGTGAGTGTGTTTTACATTGCAAATCTGTTCCCTACAAAAGTCACACGAAACAATATTATAATAGCGTATCTGTTATGCCAGGGCTATCTGTCTTAAAAAAAAGTTCTAATGGCTCGATGGCTATCTTTGGCACTTTCTAAGAAACAGCTCAACGAAGGTGTGATGGTATTTCACAATATATTGCTAACTAGAAGAGAGTTTTTCATTCAAAAAACATTATGCATCCCCCGAGCAGGCACCTCTCACCAGAGGCCAGCCCTCTAAAGGGCAACTTTTCTTCTGCAGAGAGTTGGACCTTGATTTTTGACCTCAAGGTCACCTCTTAACACTTTAAAGGAAGTCTCACCTGGGTAAATGATGAGCAAAGTTTGATGGACTTCAATCATTCCCATTTGAAGATGTGGGAGGGAAACCCTTCATTTTGGCATTGAGACCTTGACCTATGACCTGAAGGTCATCACAATCATATGAAAAACAATTACCCAAAACTATGGGGTATCTGTACCCAAAGGTTCAAGTGAATCTGGCTTATGGTTTTAAAGAAGTCAGAATGTGAACTACCATTGCAGACCCCATTGACTTACATGGTAATTTATAGGAATGCAAAATATATCACCAAAAAAAAATCATTTGAGCATGGTCATTTGAATACAGTTGGTAGATATCTACCCAACGTACAACCCCACCACGTTTGAAGTGAATATGGCCGATTGTTTTGGCGAAGAAGTTGAAAATCTTAATAAGCGCTGCAATCCCCATTGACCTGCATAGTAATCAACAGGAATGTATGCAGTTTGACCTTTCAAGGTCACTCAGGTTTAAAAGAAACCATACAAACTGAAGGACCATAGGAACTTTCGTATTAATGTTTAATAGTAACCTTGACCTATGATACACCATTAAGAAGGCATAAGCAAATATGTGAAAACTGCTGAGTCAGCAGAAAAATGCAACAAGGATTTGACCTTAAGGTGACATATTGTCATATGGGAATAATTTCCTAGACCCACAAATTATCTGTACCAAATTAGGAGGCAATAGGTCAAGTGGGGACAGAAATATAAGGAAAATAAGATACGCTGCAGCAGCGGAGACGGCAAAAGATAAGACTAAACATTATATGCATCCACTCCTACTGGGGATGCATAATTAACCAACAAAGTTTGACAAGTAACCTCACAAAACCACAAAAAGGCACATGCTGCACATAAAGACTACAAACCACAGAATTTCAGATGGCTATAAGTTTCGTGGTTTTGGTGAATTGCACCAGAATTCATCCTGGGACAGAGAGACAGAAAGAAATGGAAAGACGTATGGAACGACTGATGGACATTCCTCGTGACCATGCATCTCCTCCCACTTTGTTTGGGGGGAGGTAACTATTTCACATATCTGTAAATGTGTGAAATATTTTGGCCTTGTGATGTGATAAAAACCTTGTATGTAAAATATGCAGATATTTAAGAAATGAGTATCATCTGTGTTGGTGTTATCGGGTTATCCCGGGGGTATTAAGGCTGACATTAAAGGTGTGTTGCATGTCAGTGCGACAGGCCCGATGTCAGCCTCAACGCCCCCTACCATAACCCCATAACACCAACACAAACCATATTAACTTCCTACATTTACATTATGCACCTATTTTTGAGTAAAATATTTCACTTTAAACATTAAAATTAGCCCATTCAATGCATAGAATTACAGGAGACTGGTCGTTCCACGTGTCACACATTTATTTCCGGAAACACGGGTGGGAGAAGCTTCATTTCCATGGTTACTGATTGGATTGGCACGTGAATACGTGACAACATGTGTAAACAAATATACGTGGACGGGTTGTGTTTCCGTGGCATTATGCATGAAAATTGCCGTCTAATGCTTTGTATAGAGGAATTCTAAACCAAATGTAAATGTCCATATACGGCATGTTTCATTCGATACATGGAGCGGTGTTTTACATGTGCATGTGAGGTTTTTCTCACATAAGACAAACTGTGCCACACACTTATATAATATGAATATCCCTTTTCCAACAAACTTATTTTCCATCATTTCTGTGACTGCATTAAGACATATGCTATTTCAAAACCGATAAGGGACATTCATATTGATTTCCAGCCAAAATCTCTGCCCAGGTGACTAGGCAACAATAACAATCAGCCGTCATGATCAAGTCGTACTGATGGAATACCACAGGTGCCATCAATGTCTGTGGCAACACTAATTTCCAAACAAAGGATAACTTCCTCTCATATCAAATTCAGTGCATGTTTCAAGAACATGGCTGTAACTTTCTATTCAGTTATCTTTGTGCAAATTGGTAGTTTGGCAAAAGCCATATATATATTTTGCCATGTTTGCATACCTGTCAACATTGCACACCTCAAAATAGGGAGATTCTTGTAAATTTGAAAAATCCATGGGGAGAAGATTTGTATTTTAACAAAGAATATAATAGAAAATACTAAATTTTTATGGGGGAGATTCAGCCAAATTTGCAAAATTGTGGAGGTAAATAAAAAGAATTGGGGTGAAAAAGTGGGAGACTCCCACCTTATGGGGGAGACTTGACAGGTATGTGTTTGATACTGTGATCTGCCCATATGCACAGGCACTTTCTTATAGAATGATAGACCAAAGCTGCACTGCAGCTAATATGAATGTCCCCTATTGGAGAGCAAGCAATGCCGAAATGAATCCCTCTTGCAGTAGGGGGTTCGCACGGCCTCTGTCTTTGATTGTGCTTTCGATTACATATGACCTTTTGCCCAACAGTTAAAATGTGTCAATAACAAAAACAGGTATCACTATGCCTCTATTAAAAAAGAACATCACAGCGACTTTTCTTTTCTTTTTCCCTCTCTGCTTTGTTTCCAATAGTGAAAGTTGTGCCATATATTGTGCACAGAAAGAATATTGTCAAATCTACTAACGTTAAAGAAGGCGTTGCGAGTTTCTGAACGACAACAGCTTCCCTACCTGAACTGATACTCCAGGCGTCGGTGTCTGAGGTGACGAATCTTTTTCATCAGCAGTTTGTGTGACTGGTTTGCCTGATCCTTCCTACCTGTCATCTTTGATCTATTATCAAGTACAACCTATGTCCCTCCACCAGCTCAGGGCTGTCTGCTCGCTGTTTCCAAACAATACGTACACACAAAACTCGTCAAACTAGACGTTCAAAATCTACCCCCCCCCCAAAAAAAAAAAAAATTCCCTGCACAGGACTAAATACCCCTCAGAACCCTCCATGCATGACAATTACACTTCAAACGCGTTTGCTATCTAAAAATTAACGCCTGCTGATATGGTAACAATAGTCTTAAAAACAAATGTATTCCAGATATAACCCGACATTCAAGCCCCTAACCATGATCAACCTTTCAAGGTCACTCGTGGTCAAATGTGGTGACTCCAAATGAAAAAGTGTGTCATCTCAAATTCATGTCTAATAGTGACCACGATCCAAACAGGCATCTTCTGGAGATCAGCCAGAATTATGCCATGACCTTGATTTGACCCCTGGAGGCCCCTCAAGGCCAAATGTAACTGTCCCAAATGAAAGCACAGGTGTCATTTCCTATGCACGTTTAATAGTAAGCAGGGCTCTGAAATATACTATTTTCCACATGCTAATAGTATACATGGTCCTAAAATTCACAATTTTCAACATATACATGTAAAACAATGTCACGTGAATTTACAGATATGATCTGCTTATTTCAACATCTGAAAAAAAAGTTAAATACTGACATATGACCCTGACCTTTGATCAGATTCTGAAACACACTTGTTGCTTGGCTTACACAAAATTCAGATGGCTGACTGCATTTGTTCAAGGGTGAGACAGCTAATGTCATTAATCATGACCTTTGACCGCTGAAAAACAGGTCAAATATAGATATGACCTTGACCTTCAGTAGCCTTTTTAAACACTCCCACATGCTTGGCTGTTGCAAAATTTAAATGGCTGGATGTATCCAATCAACAGCTTGGAGGTAATGTCATTTGTCAGTGACCTTTGACCTCTGAAAATTGTGTCAAATATAGACAGGACCATGACCATCCACAGGCTTCTGAAACACATCTGAATGCTAGAGTCCTGGAATTCAAATGGCCAGCTGCACTCATTAAACATTCAAAGCAGTAATCTCACTTGGCACGCTAATCCCCACAAATTCAGTCAAATATAATATACAAGATCTTGAGCTAAAATACACTTTTACAACAATATATAAGATTATGGTTCCTGCAAAATTTTGATTGCCAGCCGCCTTTGTTTAGAAGTTGAAGCAGTAAGAAGTGACAGACACAAAGACGGACAGCCAGTGGAGGTCACACCAATATTCTCGCGTCTCATAGGCCGAGGGGTAAAAATGAATCAGCCAAGTTTCCTTCATTGTTGAGGATACAGAGAAGCCTTCATATTTGTCATACTTTCATACCATAAGCTGGTGAATTCCCAGTCCAAATTTGTTCCCAAACTGGCAACTTGGACATCAATTGACACAATCCCTATTCATCGTGACCTGATCAAGCCTCGCATTCTGCATGTTTGCTGATCTGATCACAGCAACAGAGGGAATGCACTTAATAATCTAAATCATGCATATATACATGTATGAAAAGACAGTATCTGTCCATATGCGATTATACAAATGAAGTCTTGCAGAAAGCCTGAAACTGCAGCACTACGACTGACACTGAAAAAGCCTCTTGAAGTCCTTCATGACAACTAAGACCGAGAACTAACCTTCCTGTGTCGTTTTCTTGCACCATCTTGAAGCAGGTGCTCTCTGGTCCAACAGCATCACGTACCCTAACCGCTCGTCAACTTTTGGACCTCCGTACCAATTAGATATACAGTGAAACCTCATCATAACAGTATTCAGATATCCGACATATTCACTTAGCAACACAAATACTGAGGAAGATTAAAGTCAATTTCCTTTGCTGTTTGACTCTTGTATACTGCATATTCATGTATCTGACACATCTTTCAGCTTACAGGTGGCGTAACTATGACGAGATCTCACTGTACAATTGTGCTCTAGCTTTCAGAATGACATGAAAATCCCCCCCAGAGGATCAAAGACCACATTTGAATTATACGAGCAACTCTGCCAATGAATGCTGCATGTGTGTCGCACTTCTGACTAATAAGGAGAGAACTGACTCATTACAACCCAAAAAGGTAAAAAGCCCTACTCTGCGTGACTGGCATATCCTGGCAAGTCATTCTGCAGCTGCCCTCGCAGAAGCTGGACCATACTTTCCCAGGATGCAACAGGCAGTATTATAGAACCACACATGATGGTATTTCAGTGAAAGTCCCCTTTTCATGAGACATTTGAACACATTGTCTTCATCCTGAATCCAAGTGAAATTATAGCCAAATCACAGACAGGCAGAACAAGTTAATAGTATCAATTGGCCATGGATTTGATCTTGGTGCAAGAGATATATGTGATTACATAACAGTTCTGTCATTAATGGAATCATGCCCTTCAGAGGATACTCGTGTACGTGGGATGTGATCCTGTCCATCTGAGGACACAAGGCCATCAGCACGGCACATGCACAGTCAATATCCGTAGTGTTAACACTTCATAGTTATGTTCTTATGGGATTTTTGGCTTTTGAACTCTGCCCCACTCAAAGTGGTCAAAAACAACCTGGTATCAAATATCATCTGCTCCGATGTCCTTTTTCATTACCAGCTTGAGCTGAATATGAACTATTGATGATATTCTTCAGGAAGGTGGCCACGCACCTATGCCATGTCAAGATCTTTTCAATCAGTCTGGCTCTGATCAGTAAAGTGTTAACATGGACCAACTACTTTCCACTTGGGCCTTTCTTTCACTGCAAACTGTGACGATAAAAGTCCAAGTACTTAAAATGAACTCCTCTTTAAATGTCAAATGGATACTATCTTAGCATTCTCTGTAAAAAGGCCTTTCATTCAAGTACCAGCATGCCTACAGTTCCACAGAATGTAACAGTCCACCTCAATAGCTTTCCTCCGAGCATTTTGGCTGCATTGTTCCAAAAGCGTGCCAAGGAAAGCTGTTGACTCTGTCCAAAACTGGGTATTGAAAGTCAGACAGGCCATTGGGTTATATTTTCAGCACGTGACCTGCCACCTTGTGTGACAGTTTGTCACACACCAAACAAGAAGACTGTGATGTCATGCGCTCAGCTGACCTAGTTGCCTTCAATTCAAAAGTCCGTACAACATGAGGTACTAAAGGAAAGGGTTTCTGTATAAAAAGATTGCATGCAGCTTTCAAAGACGCAAGGAAAAAATAATAAATTGATAGCACAGATTGCATTAAGCTTGCCCCAGCTCCATTAACCTTGCAAAGTAGGTCAAGGTCATGAATATCAAATACCTAGTGAGAACCTTTGCTTTATCCTTTCACAAGGAACATATCCACAGAGTTTCAAATTAATCTGAGAGACGGTTCTGGAGAAGAAGTGACAAGTAACGAAAACACACAAAAATCCATTAAAAAAAAATGAAAAAATTGCAGCAGCACCTGGTGTACAAATTAAGCACTAGGATTCCCTAGGAGTGTTCTTATGTAACATCAAAGCAATTGGGTGAGTGGTTGTGGAGAAGAAGATTTTTCAAGATTTGTCCAAAAAAGGAACAAATATATTTGTTAAAAATAAAAAACCACTGAAGCAAGACCATTTAAACAACCTGGTAGAAACCCACCCAAGGTACATTGTCATCAGGTTTGAAGTCAATATGAATGACGGTTTTGGAAAAGAAATTATTCTGGATCATGATTTTGTGGAAGTCAAAAATGTCAATAAGCATTAAAACTCACATTAATTTACATAGTGGTCAATAGGAAAGCTGCATTGACCGATAAGTACCCTAATTGAAATAGCCAAAAAAAATCTGAAATCCATAGCAATGCCACCTAGTGAACAACTTTATTTTACCCTACCATAAGGAACATATCCACCAACTTTCAGCTTAATCTGAGAGTTGGTTCTGGAGATGAAGTTAAAAATAGCAAAAACACACAAAAATCAGAAAAAAAAGTTATTTAAAAAATCACAGCTCCACCTGGTGAACTAATTTAGAACTAGGAGTCCCCGGGAGTGTCCTTGTGCGATATCAAAGCAATTGGGTAAGTGTTTTTTTTTTTATTTGCCCCATAAAAGAACATAAAAAATCAAAATATCACTGACAATTTGAACAAACTTTGTAGAGACCAACCCAAGGCACATCTCCACCAAGTCTGAAGTGAATTTGGTGGACAGTTTTGGAGAAGAAGTGGAAAATGTGAAGTGTGGACAATGGATGGATGGACGGATGATCGACGGACAGCAGATGGCTAGTAATAACATAAGTTCAGCTGACTTGTCAGTCAGCTAAAAAAGGAAAATGAGGCCATCAAAAACATGTGGCTTGTTTTTTATCAATGAGAACACCAGGCACATGCATGACAGTTCAGAAGTTTGTCTGAAGACTTATTTTTCAACACAATCTTTATCATATTTCAACATATTTCACCTCTTGCTGGGTTTTTCAGGAACTATTGTACTATTAGCTCACAGACCCTTTTATACGCAGTTCAAAAAGGCCCTGGCAATGTTTGTTATGCCAGAGATCTCACACTGTCAAAGTTATCTGGGTGATCCTGACTAACCACTGCCTTGATGTTATAGCCTGATTTTTTGAAATCATGTGCAGAAGTTCACATAACTGATACATCTGATGCTTTACTTCTGTATGACAGAGGATTCTAATTCAGGCAAACTGGGCAATACGTGGACAGCCTTTTCGGCATACCTTGAAAATTAGTCCGAGTATCTTGAGTTTGTAACTATCTGTACATGTTTCCATTATGATGTTACCATGTAACCACAGCCTGACTGATAGCAATGACGATCGTGCAGAATGAGAGGTCATAAAAATGTTACGAGGACCCCTGGAAAGTTTTTAACGACCTCGCAGGTCCAAAGTGATCACCAGCAAACAGCAATGTCTCTAATTGATTGTATTTAACAGGCCTACTCAGCAATTCATTGCGGTAGAAAAGTGACTAAAACCTTCATTTCAGGGTTTGTGCCTGTATACTAACTGGGGTACCTTCTCAACACCGTCGCCTTTAGCATAGGTGTTGTGATGGTACCCCAGTCAAGGTAAAGGCACATCCCTCGCTAGCAGTATTAACCCCTTTCACTAAGGATGGCGCAACATAAAGTTGGTCCCAGGACTGTGCATGTATGTCATCATTTGTCAAGAGGACCCGGTATACCAAACTATCGAGTAACCCACTGGCGACGTGGTTCCTTCTTGACACGACACTCTCAAAATGACAATAAAAGAAACCATACCTTTGATACAATGTAACAACCGCCAACAGAATCTCAACTCAAGATCATTTCAGACCCCTGACAGAACCTGCAGACACCTGATAGAACTTGCAGACACTTGATAGAACTTGCAGACACTTGATAGAACTTGCAGACGCCTGATAGAACTTCCAAAGGCTTCACAGATAGGTCAGACACTTCATAGAACTGTCAGACGTACTCCTCATAGAACTTGCAGACACTTGATAGAACTTGCAGACACTTGATAGAACTTGCAGACACTTGATAGAACTTGCCACAGGAGTCTGCCTCCACTACATGCTCACAGTCGGTCCTCTGTGCATCTGCTCTTCCCAGCCGTGTTAGCAACGCCCAGTCAGGCTTGATCCCCATTGATCAGGATCTTAATAAGATTAACCTTGCTTCTGTCTGGGTACTTTTGAGCTCTTCAAGGGGGAGGAAGGGCAAATGTACTGACCAGTGACGAGGCTCAAGTGTCTGGAATTTGACAGCTGATTGCAGTTTTATTTCCTGTGCTCTATGACTCAGCTGCCCCTCATTGGACACGCTTCAAAACAAACTTCAAGTCCAGAGTAACACATTATTAAACGTGAAATACCTGTGTGACTTCACACAAAGTATAATCTGTCCCCTTTATGTCCCTTTTTCATAACCACCTATGATGACCTTTAAGTCCATAGTACCACACCAAACTGAACGATGGGCACTGAATTTTGATTCACCATTTTTGCTTTTTTTTTTCTCGAGTTAGTTGAATGAGTGAGCAAATGAACAGCTTTCCAACAGAATATAGAAGGCTGTTGACTTGTAATGCAAGATATATTCTCTGGCCGGGCCTTATCAATAGGTCTCGATAAAAATGTGTCCCTATATAAACTACTATTTTCCATGTAAAATCATCAAAGCAGAACTCGTTCAACTTACACTGCCTGTCTCTAGACAATACCACAGTCTCACAAATTTCAATGGAGCATATTGCATGTAGGGTGGTACCAGAGATAACCTTCCCTCCCGTATCCAATTGTTGCAGGTGGTGACACCTAGCAGACAGAAAAATACTGCTTCCTGCATTGGTTGAAAATGTCACAACACAGCAAGCAGGTGCTGCCACCATGCGAGCAGCACAGTGTATCTGACATCCCCGCTTGGTACAATTTTTCCTAGCTGATAGACAATTGCATACGAGATATGCATATTATTTTGCCATCAAAACTCTGAATCTGTTGCCAGACAACACTATCATTATCCAGGATATGGGCTTACCAATGGAAAATTTAAAGGCAATCAGAGAACGCTAGATCCATGCCCGCTCACCCCCCCCCCCCACCCCAACACCTCATTTGTAACCTTGCTAATCACAGGTCTCATTTTGGAAAAAGTGTAGTCCATAAAAATTGGCTATCACCGTAACCCTACTTGACCTACTAACCTACTTGTAATCAAGACACACTCTTAAGTCCAGATACACAGGTGTAATGTTTCATGATTCTAAGTCAAAGGACAGCAGAATTACAGCCCAGGCATAAAGTGATATATGGTTTTACATGAATGTATCACCGTGACCCAGATACTTGACCTAGTGACCTACTTTTTTCATGAAACACCTTTAGGTCAAGATATA
>CAXHWN010000221.1:205000-234000 GCA_964020975.1 Hermodice carunculata | reverse complement strand
TGTGAGAATCCTGAAATGGAAATGTGTAGGTTATCACATGGTTCAAGCTGCATCAATCCCTTTATCAACCCCCGAGCCCAAGTATCGACACGAGACAGAAGGTCGAGTGACGAAACCTGGGCTTGGGGGCTGATACAGCTCCAACCATGTGATAACCTATATATATATATATATATATATATATATATATATATATATATATATATATATATATATATATATATATATACGTGTATGTGAATATAAACACATATTATACACTCTTTCGGTAGTATTGCAAATGCTGTAGATTATTTACGTTCCAAATTACATAGGTAATCATGACAAAAGTAGAAAATTGGACAGGCTTACTGTTCATTTCCGTAGAGTTCCCATGCTTTTGCCATTGCTCGACCATATCCCTTCAGCGTGTTGTTTTCTGGTATCTGTGAAGTGGCAAGGTTAATAAAGTATCTCAGATAGAGACAATCGCAAAAGCATTTTTTTGTGTGATAAAAAAACACTGATTTAGGTGTGCTTCCACATTTTAGCATATGCTTCAAGTGATACAGATGCTTACTCTATTTGTAAGGTCTCGTTCGGCAAGTGTGATGTTTACTTTTGCATAATACGACTTCACTGTTGTAACGATGAGTGTGTTGGGTATACTTTTTGGCTCTTTTTCACTGTGAATTTCAAACAGCTGCGAGGTGAAAGGTCTATACTTGTCAAGATAATCCTGACGTTCCGAATGTTTACACATGACAGATGCCATCAGTTATTATTTTTGTCACATACAGGAAGTACAGAGGTGCAGTATTTACTGCGACCTCAGACAGAGCTCAGTTATCAAATGGTTGATAACAAGGTTTGTGAACACATACATAATTGATATAAGATTTTAATATACAGCCATTTCTATGGCTTTCCCATTTTGACATATTTATAAACGAGACGCACCGAAAATTGCGAGGCACCACTTTCAAGTGTAAAACATGCAACTTTTATGTGACCAATGTGGAATTTTTATTGCACAAATATGCAAATAGCTAATGAAAATTCTACTAACAAACAAAATGGGACTAAATTTAGAAGAATTATATACCTTTGAGCACATAGGACAACGCTACTATTGGTATAGCATTTAGGCATTATGTAGAGGGTAAATATGGAGATTGTGTTTGGTTTGTAACACAATATGATTTAACCACTCTTATGGGATAGTGCGGCGGGCCTGGACAGGACATTTTGTTTTTGTTTGAATCGTCAGTAGCGATTGTGCCCGCTGCGTTTCTGCAGGCAGACGTCTTTTCTCGTGGGCTTTCTTGATCACATTGCATAAAATTACAGTAGTGCATCCAATTCCATTTAAGACTCTCTCTCTCTCTCTGTCTCTGTCTCTCTCTCTCTCTCTCTCTCTCTCTCTCTCTCTCTCTCTCTCTCTCTCTCTCTCTCTCTCTCTCTCTCTCTCTCTCTCCCCCTCCCCCGTCAGGGGTATATTTAACACAAGGGTTTGGTGACACGTGCGCGGACCTAATTGACGGGGGCGGGGGGGGGGAGGGTAGTAACTTCGTGAAAACAGTGACTGTAAAGACTCTTCGCGTTTGAATGGTGCGTAATATTTTTCTAAGTTTTTCGGCAAAACTACCTACAGCAGGATGAGAATCTTTACTTCAGTTTTTTGTCCTCTACTCTAATGTTTTTTAAAGGTATGCGAGAAAAATAATCGTGTATGTCTTACATGTGGGACAAGGATGGTGCCATTGGCTGTGGTATTGTCCGGGTTGTATTGATTGTTAAGTTTTGATGGTTAGTCTTACCATGCGACATTTTTATTTCTTTCTATTCTTTGCATAAAATTCGTTTCAATTCGTGTACAACAAGGAGAAAGCCAATCGCATACTGCTTCATTAAACAGCCAAAATTCATACACATTTTACCTGGGCAGTGTGTCGACTAAAATTGTTTTTGCGTCAAACTATCGACTCTACTTGTCGTTTCATCTCACACACAGTTAATGTTGGTCTAGTTAACAAGATCAGAACCTTCAAAAGAAATTAACTCTTTCGTCAGACACACACACGCCTGTTGCAGCATCAAACAAACCTCGTTTTCAATACCTCACTCGGCTGCCTAAAATAGAACTCTTGATTTCGGTTACTTCTCACAATTACTTTAAAGGGAGATATGTTTCTCACGTGAACGACCTTCGCTTCGAAAGCGAGGTGGATATGCTGGTTCCCGAACTTTACGCCTGACAAGGTGCTCTTACTATGATTTTTTTAACGTTTGCATAGGATTTGGTGCATTTTTGGAGGGGGGGGGAGGCTAAATGTCATCAGTAATACATGTATTTGTCAAAACGCAGTCTTCGACAAAATATTGAATAGAATGACCTGGCTTTGACATATTTAATATCTACGAGACTGTTTAAATGTGGTCTTTCCAGCACAGCCTACATTAGCAAAATATAGTGATCGAGTGGTAGTCCTCGGCTGACACCACATAATGTTGCCTTGCTAGTTCCCCGTACCACATACAGGCTAAATGGCGTATTATACAACTGAAAGCAGCATAGATCAGTTTATTGTAAACGACACATGTGCTGTTGGATGAATGCATAAAAGTGCACTTATTTTTGAAGTTGAATTTTACTTTACGGGAGCCCAAGCCTACAGTAAACGTGTCATATTCCCTTCATATTCCACATTTTTAATGCTAGTACAGCCCCAAACCCTACACTACAACTGTAAAAAGACAGACCTGTGTTTCAATTATTTATCAAAACTACTCCGAAGTTTTCCAAGTTTTCCGTTATGTGACGCTGAAAATCGTTTAAAATTCATTACATTTGTGTCTTTTTGTCCATGATTACTTCCTGGTAGTCACCCTATTCCGCAGTCCAAATTCTTTACTCTCCATAACCTAACATGTCGCTGTCTAACCTATATACATATGGAAGTACCATTGTACATATTGCACACGTTCTTCTGTAGAATTTTGACATAGGTTGTATTAGCCCAAATAAACTAACGGGTCTTCAGCGGGTGACTACTCAGAACATGTTTCAGAGTCTATACCCGTACATATCTATCTGAATAGCGGCTCCTTGTCTAAGCTAAATATTCAGCTAAGACAACCCACATAATAATGAAAAAACATGAACGTGGCAAATGATGAATTAACTAAACACGTGAAGTTTTGCTTACAAATGCAGAGCTTCATTATAAATGAAGAATACCTGTCAAACAAAACATAAAATTACTAAATTTGTATAATACAAGTTCAGATAAGAACAATTTGACCTACCCCTGAACTAGTATGTACCCTTTCTAGTTGGATAGCTCATCCTAGTTAAACTACCTGCCAGTGAAAAACTAAAGTAGAAACAAACTGGGGCATTATATTCAGTCCCACTTATTGTGAAATAAACAGTTGCAGATACACCACCTGTACAAACCGAGGGATATCCTAACAAGTACTGCAACAATGGACTTCCTGCAACAAAAATGTAAAACAAACCCCATGATGATACCTACACCTCACTTTGAAAGTCTCCCAACAATAAAGCTCTATTTCGCTGAAAACCCTGAGTCAATGTTTCACCATAATGGGTCAGGCTTGTGACATTTGAGTAAACACTGTCAAATTTGAGTTATGTTTTGACACTGAGTAAATGTGTACTTAGGCATGTCAGAAAAGAATGAAAGTCATTAGCATTTACGTCAAAAACATGTTATCAAAACATAATATTTTTTAACCAGATTTAGGTACAATTAGGCAAACTTGTAACTGTCGTTGGCCGCTGCTTGCTACCGGTAGCCCCTGGGGGGTTAACCTGACAGAAAACATTCAAGCGCAAAATGTCTGACAGTGAATATTAAAACAGAATGATGCCAAAACCAAAACTGGCAAGTCTAAAAATCTGTAAAATTATTGCAGCCAAACTTTGCAATAGTCTTTGGGTATTAACAGCAAATTTTGTAGAGTAAGTCAGAAAAGAATGAAAGTCCTTAGTATTCAACTCAAGAAAATACAATCAAAGTATAATGTTTTTCTTAACCAGATATCAAGTACAATTAGGCAAGCTTGTTACTGTTGTTTTAGGCCGCATCTTGCTACCGATAGGCCCTGGGGGTTTAACCTATCAAAAAATAAGCTAGCCTAAAATGTCTGAAAGGTGAATATTAAAACAGAATGACGTCAAAGTAAAAATTAAGTAGCAAAACAGGAAAGTCTATAATCTCTAAAATTAATGAAGCCAAACTTTCTAGCCACCTCTTGATATTTACAGCAAAAATGTAGAAATATTTGATCAAAAGTACATCTTTGAATCCTCTTGACTCAAATTTATTATAAATATATTTGGTTCTAGATGCAAAGTCCTGAACTTTAGAACAAATACGACGAAATCTAAAAATTTGTGACAAAAATGTATTATATCCAATTGCTTCCGAAATATTACTGTCCGGGAAATGATAGTTAAATACTTCAAAGTTAAACACATCTATTCTGTGATAGACATGAATACAAAACCTGTGACTAGTGACCCGAATGTCCAAGTCTAGAAACACATCTCTGAAACCATCCGGATTGTTACCTTCCAAAGGGATATCTTTTGAGTAAATTGGTTTAGCAATTTCAATGAAATTTTATACATTTACACAAGCAATGTCATCATTATATCTTGCGTTGTTTGATAATTTTATAACCATTTGAAAGTCCTTTTTCATCAATTTATCCATATACTTACATTCAACCATGTAAAATATAAATCTGCAAGTAACGTGGAGCAGTTGCTACCCATTGGAATGCCTTCTATTTGTTAAAAAAAATGGTCTGCATTGAACAAAAGGATTATCCAAAAGAAATTTTATAGCATCTATCAAAGTTTCAACCGTATAAGATTTAGCGTGACTTTTTGAATATTTATTGTGCAACCAATATGCTTTCCTTGAATATGAATCAATATTTATGTATGGTTTACCATTATGTTTAAACTTTTGCTTAATAATTCTGGAAAGGAGAAATCTTGACTTCATCTATGAGTAAATTTGTGTACAGTGTAGAAAAATCAAAACTTTTGATATTTTGGGCTTCTAAATCTTTGATTTTAGATACAAACTCGGAAGAATTGCTTATCATCCAAAAGCAATGTATTTCACAGTTTCTAGAAATTGCATTACAGTATTTACGGAAATGATTCCTGATTGCAGTCAAACACAATGTTACTTCCTTTGATAATTGTTTTGTTGCCCATTTTGAAGCAACAGCTATGAATCTAGATTTAAAAGGGTTTTTATGTAATTTGGGTCTAGAACAAAAGTGGAATAGAGGAGTCCTCTTCAGAAATTTTCATATAAAAATTCTTTTTCATCTCATCTTTAACAGAACAAAAGTGGAATAGAGAAGTCTTATTGTAAATTTGAGAGCTGACCTTGGTCATCAAAAAGATCCATGGTTATGGAGGACTTGCCCCCATGTCTTCATTCCGCCATAACCATGTCTGAAGTAATTTAGTGCACTAACGAGAGACCCGTGCGTTTTATCACAAAATAATTACACGTACATGTAGCTTATCCCTAGTATTATGGGCCTTATTTTGTTCAATTTGACCCAAGCCTGAAGAGAAAGAGCTCTATGCGAAAACGTTCATACTACGCACAGGTCATTTTGTGCTCGTGCCGACCTTGGTGAGAACCCTGTCTGAAGCGAAGTACATCATACAAAGAAAACAGGGAACCAGATATACTATCTCATGATAGTGCTCATGCTCAGAAACCGAGGTGTATTTTACGCGTGAACAAGAGCTCGCAACGATTTCCCTTAAAGGATGACATGAGCGAGGCCTCATAAACGGCTGCTGTGTGATGTACACTTCTGCCGTTAACGAGAGCTCATTCTGCCGTGCCAGAGACCCCGCCCACAGCAAGGGCATCTTGAAGCAGGATTACTGTGAAACGGAGTTCTGTTTCACAAGAGAGGTCCTGATCATCGCTTTGATGTTTGTTCTGCATTCATACGGTTTTATCTCAGCACGTAAGACTTGGTATTTATCATAAAATTCGAAGGGTAATATGTACTGCTTTGATGTCAGGAGATAGTGAGTGGTCTCTCTTTTGTAATTATTCGGCAATAGGAAATTTTTGCCTTAAATGTTTTAGTTCCAGGTAAATTAGCAGTTTAGAATGGGCACCGATACGTATGACAGACACTCTTAGGTCAGTAAACCTGCTTACCATGAGGTCAATTGACGCAAAAATTTTAATCAACGTTTTCCCTCCATCTTACCTCACATTGACATCAACCACTTGGAACTTGTTCTTCAGATCCTTATAAATGAAACTTCCATCTTTTTCTCTTACATGGCTGATGATTTTTTGTGTGTCATATTAAACTTAATTTTAAATCAGGCAATTTTATCTGATTTATACGACTTAATAAATTATTCCTTTACACACCCTTTTATCAATGTCCGGAACGCCAAGATTTTCTAAAACATACCTGAAAGAAAATGAAATCAAAGAAACAGAAGGTAGATACGATGCATGAATGTTATTTATATCCTGAATTTATCTGAAAATAAAATGACCCAACCAGAGCACCGATGTTAACCATCAAAACATGAATTCATCGTGAAATGTCACTATGCAAGGCTCCATATTGCACTCGCAGAGAGGTGCACTTGACAGTTGGCCTGTTTTGCACGGTATCTAGTGCTAGCATTACACTATATTCAAAACGCACAGTATTTACACATGTGTTATTGTGACTATTACTATTAACCTAGCATATTAATGGGTGTGTGGAAAAATTTATTTATATATACGCATTGTCGAATTCTGAACGCTGCAAGCTGAATCTGTTGCATAAAATTGTAAAGTTGTTAAACTGTTGGATAAAATTATTGACTTCGCAGGCGGTGCCATTCTATTTTGTGCGATACATTAATATATACCAGACTTTCGAGAATGTGTTTGCTGGTTAAGTGAAGTCTTTGTACTCAGAGAAGATAGTTTGGTGTAAATATAATACTTCAGTCTTTTTTGCTGTTTTTTTTTTTTTTTTTTTTTTTTTTGATGCCCAAACAACACAAAAATTTGAAACAAGCTTTATCCAGGTTGGAGCATCCTCGAGACTGAGTCACAAACAAAAATGTGTTGTTTTCAGAAAAAAAATGGTTAAAACATTGTTGATAACATCCAGGAATGTTATGTAAGCACTGCAAACATGTTATATTATAATAATGCAATAAACTACGTGTACAGTTTGTTAATCGCAAAGAACGCACATAATTTATATATAGCTTTACGTCAGCCAATATAATCCTTCAATAAGGCGACAAGGACTTCTTATTTGTATTACTTGTTGCATTGAGTGTCTATAGCTGTGTGCCATGACAAGACGGTGTGAGACGCAGAAAAGGTAAGCTGAAATGAAAGCGATGGCACTGTACATTGTACATCTTAAGAAGATATTTGCATAATGGGTGTTGTTGCATGCTGTACAATATATCAGGTTCCGACTGTACTGTATACCTTTGACAATTTTTTCTCGTGGCAAGCTAATTTAACATTAATTTCCTATGTTCAATAACATCGCCAATCCATTTTGCCGTGATGCCATTGCTCACTACAAATATGAAGAAAAGGAAGTATTGATAATTTGGTCCTGAATAAATATGTCAGTACCCTAGCTTGACTCCTTTTCTCAATTGCAAACACAGCCCGAAAAGTACTAACTTTTGAACACGCACACAGTGTCTTGGCCACAAACTCCAAAGAAGATGGCCATGATGCTAATAGAGATCTTACAAAATCTCGACAAGTCAGTCGATCGATCAATGTAGGTAGAACTTTTATGCAAATGAAGGGAGAATTTGTTAATTGTACTGTCAGAAAATATGAACATGTGCCATGGAAATACATCGATATCAAATGTGTTAGGTTATGGGTGTATTTGCGTATAAATGGTATATAGGACACTATCTATTTGTTTCACATGAAGTGATAATTCGCGTACGATTTCATGACAAGAAAACATGCCGCATGGCAAGTGATACAGAACATGGCGGGTCGCACAAGCGCAACGACGTCCTTGCATAGACGACTTTCAATCGGGTATGGGAGACAGAAATTAAGCTAGTCTGAATCCCGGACCTATGAAAATGAAATTTCCATGAAGATAATAAGGTTTTCCTAAAACATAACCACAGACACAGGCCGGCAATCTTGACAGATATTGAACAACTGACCACGTGCACCGTAGTCATAAAAGTCTTCATGGATCATATACAGCGTCAGCAGCGTCGACTGCCGAGGTCCCGTAGCCTGATTGACTACAGGGAGAAAACGACCAGCGATAGCCAGTCGACGACTGAAGTCAGTCAGGTTACCCGACCTCGGAAGTCGCCGCTGTACATGATCCGTGAAGTCTTTTATGGCAACAGTCTACATGGTCAGTTATTCAAAGCAGGGACTTACATATACTGTCAGAAAATAAAAAGTAAACAGGAATACCATATTAAGTAAATGCCAGTGTTTACTTTTTATTTTCTGACAGTATGCTATGTAAATCCCTGTCTAAAGGTAGATAACAGTAGAAAAAAAGTCATATCAAATGTGTGATCCGACATGATTAGATGTTCTATGAACATAAATCAACATAAGTGCATGATTAGGATTTTTGTATTACCGGTGCAGTTTGTCACGAAAAAAAAATCGTAATGTATACATGTCAAAAAAGGATACCATTTCCCTTTATTGTCTAATGAAATCAACGAACTTAACAAATATAACAAGGTATTCGAGATGACACTTATATCGGTGGGATAAATCGGTAATGTGACAGGATATTTTCAATAACTGACCACGTAGACTGTTGCCATAAAAGACTTCACGGATCATGTACAGCGGCAACTTCCGAGGTCGGGTAACCTGACTGACTTCAGTCGTCGACTGGCTATCGCTGGTCGTTATCTCCCTGTCGTCAATCCGGCTACGGGACCTCGGCAGTCGACGCTGTTGACGCTGTACATGATCCATGAAGACTTTTATGACAACGGTGCACGTGGTCAGTTGTTCAAAATCCGTCAAGATTGCCGGCCTGTGTCTGTGGTTATGTTTTAGGAAAACCTTATTATCTTCATGGACATTTCATTTTCACAGGTCCGGGATTCAGACTAGCTTAATTTCTGTCTCCCATACCCGACTGAAAGTCGTCTATGCAAGGACGTCGTTGCGCTTGTGCGACCCGCCATGTTCTGTATCACTTGCCATGCGGCATGTTTTCTTGTCATGAAATCGTACGCGAATTATCACTTCATGTGAAAGAAATAGATAGTGTCCTATATACCATTTATACGCAAATACATCCATAACCTAACACATTTGATATCGATGTATTTTCATGGCACATGTTGATATATACTGACAGTACAATTGACAAATTCTCCCTTCATTTGCATAAAAGTTCTACCTATATTGATCGATCGACTGACTTGTCGAGATTTTGTAAGATCTCTAATTCCAAACGTGGCATCAATGATTTCAGTGCACAGACTGTTGCTTTTGTACCTCATTATGTTCTGTGCTTCCCTCCTCAGCAAAGACAGAAATGTTTTGTTATGATCTCACCTATGTACTTTACTAATGCCGACTGTGAGACCGACCAATCCAGTTGATATTGTGTTGAATTCAGTCTGTTTTAACGTTACGTCCTTAGGGTTGATCCTGCCCGTAGCCTCCTGACTGTCTGGTGCGTAATCGAGCATATAATCCGACCTGTGTAGGCCAAGGCATATTGGCTGCAACGCAAACAACCTGGTCATCATTATATTTTTGTGGTATATTGCGTTTTTTCATTTAGTTCTCTGTGATTGATTTGTATTGTTCAAATTAAAAAATTGTGTTGACACTAGATTGTACATTGAGACTGTCTTTCAACAGGACACTCTATCCAAAAGCAACACAACATATCGCACACACAGAAAGTAATGAGAAAAACGTTTGTTCAAAACCGATTTTAATAGCAAAATTTCATAGATGCAAATTTGAACTTAAGAAAACTTTGGAAATGCAAAATGATTGGTAACAACGCGAGAGGGCGGGGGTACAAGCCAAAAAATCAACCACACCAATGTAATTTAAAGTTCAACATGTGATAAGTTCTTCCCGGTATCTGAATTTTTTTTTTAAATATGGCCCTCCAAATGATCACAAGATTTCCTATGATTGTGTCCGAAGTGATGGTTCTAACCAGTAGAAAATAGCAGAGGAACTTGTTTGCATACAATATTGAATCTAAAATTATATTTATACGAGAATCAGAAGGGCATTATATAACAGATATACACAAACTATCGCTAATAAAAGGGGCATTACACCTTCATCTCTTTTGACGTTGTACAAATTAAAAAAATTTGTCTGGACCTGAATTTTCTAACTCATCTAAAAAGTTTATTTCTGAATATAATTGTGTTATATTCAGGCATATAGTGTAAAGTAAATAAAAGGATTATCCAGGGCCGCCGGTCTTTACCGAGCTGTAAACATAATGTGTCCATTGCTCTCTGCATACACACGAGCATATCTAATTAAGATTGACTAACGTTACCAATCTATTTTCTGTTCTCGTAAGTCCACATTAAAAAGTGTTACACATTAATACTTTGTTCCCTCCTATATAAAAGCATCAAGGGGGGAAATAAATGACATTTACGAACCTGCGTAAATCCTTCTTCCCTGAGTGCTAAATACATATCCCAAAGTCTCTTAGTAAAAGTGTCGACTTTTACTGTACTGGAAGATACAATCGACATGCATCCGCATTTGAGTGTAACGACAAACCAATATAGACTGTTAAATTTAAGTAACAATCAACACATTCAGAGAGTGTGCAACATGAAATATAATCGGTAACATGCAATCGTTTCCCGATTACTTTCAGTTCAAGATCAACACGCTGTATTAAACTCTCTCAGCGTCACCTTTTTGACCCAGTCAACAGCTTCCTCGGCGTGCTGTCGACGCCGTGCCCCCAACGAGCGCCGAGAACAGCTGTTGACCAGGACTGTTATATTCTATGTAGCTTTAGGAATACTGGCACTTGAATAAAGGATCACGAATCTAGGACCTTAATTATAATTCAGAGCAGTTCGCGTAAAGCCGTTGACACTGAAAGAGTTAAAGGCGGCAATGACAAAATGATGTCTCTTAAAGCCCAAATGAAAATCCACCCAAGATAGTTTTGCAGATAACCCAATACAACCGAGGACACCAGGATGTAAATGTTTGGCAGAGGCTACCAGTGGAACAAAAGTTATCATAATGCAAGATATAGGAACAAACATCCACCGTGAAATATTGACCCATCTCAGAATGCAACAGTGATGGTGTATCTGGCATGGTCTGGTATTCTGGTGTTCAAAGTTTCCAGAAATTCCAATAGAAACTACGCAATTGGAAATTCACCTGGAAAAGTGCAATTTATAGTTCGGAGTAGAACCTTTATATCCAAGATGTCAGCTGCCATTGTTATATACTTTGGTTCAGAGAAGACTATGTCGTGAGTATTGCCATATAAGATTGATATGCAAAGATGCCTGGTTTCAGTCTTCATTATTAACGTTTGACAGTTTGGTCATAACAACGATTCTTCTTTTCTGAATTCGATATATTTTTTCAATTCCCTGCAGAGGGTTTTTTCATGAACTACACACTCCCTGTGGAATATTTAAACCTCTCTACAGTCTTTATTTTGAGAATTTGCACCTTTGACTTGCCATACGTGGCTGGTTTTCACTACACCAATATTTTAATCAAGCGCCGGTACAAGGATGAGCTAAAGATCTGCAATAGCACTATGATTAACAGGTTGAGCCTCCCCTTGACCTGTACACTGTTGCTCGTTATCAGCCATTGTGGTCACTTTACTCCACTGAAGCACAAAATCTTAACCTAATGAATGAAGCAAGAATGGCCACGATCTTTCTCATTCTCATTTTTTTTTTCTGAGTTGCCAGCAGCACTCGTGTGTTATAAAACCGAACATTTGAGACTTTTGTTTTTAACTTAAACTTCGGCTCATTAGGCTTTTCATGCATATCTCACGATCCATTTTGGTCTAGCTCAAAATGCATTTATATAATCATTACAAACCAGTGCAACTATACACATTTCATACAAATTTATATTGTCGTGTACAAAGTTGGCCAAAATTTAGTATGGCAAAAAGCAATAACGTTGTGAACAGGAATATGATATGATATGATATATATATATATATATATATATATATATATATATATATATATATATATATATATATATATATATATATATATATATATATATATATATACCTTTCTAGACACTGGCAGAGGAACTCGTGGTCATGAGCCACTCTATGCATAAGAAGGTTGTAGTCTGTGTGTACTGCTATAGCATGCTCATACAGCGCCCGGGGCACCGGTGAGGGCAGCAACGTCATGGCTATATAGGTGGAGGTGTCGACATCAGCTAACGCATCCGGCCGTCTCACCACCATGCCTGTCAAATGGTCACAACAATAGCTGTTAACATGGCATCCAACCTCCATAACAAAGTCATGAAAAATACGTTTCTCGCGACGTTGAATCCCTATAAAAATACAAACGGAAAATAAGAAATGGGAAAGGAGCAACTGAGGCAAATATCGGAGATATCCGAGTACCTGCGTCTGACGTATTTCTGTGGCCTGACCGAATGCCAACTGCTCATACCTCAAACTGAGCATAATTACATTTATGATATTCGTGGCATCGTTATTGGTTCCCTGTTAAGTGTCCTAAATCACATAAAATTATATTGTTTTAAGTGATATTTTCAGATGTACGCATTCGACAAAATTACTTAAAAAGGGATATTTGACAAATACATTTCCTTGTCATAAAACGGGGAGAAGAACTGCAGTTTTCCCAAGCTGGTTAATGGCATCCATTTACATAAAACACATCATTAGGCATATATGCAGACAGATGGGGAGCAAGGTAGATAGATTCTATTTTAGAGTATACATATTTATTTCAAACTGACCATGAGTGAGCGCGTAGTCCTTGGCTTGGCTGATGAGGTCTTTCAGAAGCTCTTCGTGCAAGGGCAGTGCATAACACTCTTCCAGCAAGGGATATGACTGTAACGATAAGAAGATCCTATCTGCGTATAATCTGGCTTGTATTAAACATCTCTACATACAAACACATTTCGCCAATACTGTGCATAGTCATAGGGTTATTCTAGATTTTGTTTTTAAATTTCGCGACACCCTTAGTCCGACATAGAGCTTTTTCTCTCTTCATTTTGGACCCAGATTGGATAATATCAAAACAAAAAAACCAAACTTCAAGTCCCTGAATATAAGGAAAAAGTCTATTTTTTATTTACGGATGACTGAATTAGTAAAATACTACAAAAGGCCAAAATATGTAAAATATTAAAGAAATATACCACCAGCTTTCATCAAATTGGACCATTAGATAAAACGTTGGCACATAATAAGACGTAGGCACAGGAAAATATACAAAGGATTTGTAATGTCAATTTGTTGCTGAATATAATTTGAAAACGTGAGTATCTCCTCTAATATGGCTTTCATTTTTTCAGACCCACTCGTGGCAACCTGCTACATATAGCAGCAGCAGTTGATATACCAAAATGTCTCTTCAAATCAGCATTCCATGAAGAAAAAAAGTATTAAAGTTAGTTGTATTAAAAGAAAGCACTTTCCTAATTTGCTATATTTCTACCCCTATCCATTCATGAATTCAATTACAGAAGAGTTGTTTATCTGAGCTTATCTGTATCAATTATCTCTAAATGTGTGCACATGTATCTTTGGCTTATATTAGTCTACAAACGCTTTTTTTTTTTTCTTTTTCCTTATGCATACTGCTTCAAGTAATAAGTTTGGCACAAAATACATTTTTCTTATTTGTATATATTAGCATCTTTTGACAAAAAAATAAATTACATTTTCTGCCAACAAGTGCAGACATGACCAGATCATTCATATGTTTGCCTTAATCTTTCTTATAGCTATCCTCATAATTACACATTTTCGATGTGCTTCAATTATGTACAGTTTCAAGTGTGACAAGTCTGTCACAAAATATTTTACATGTGGTATAGTCTATTGATCACGTGGCAGTATAATAAATGGAACTGGGGCATTTTCGTTGATATTTAAGCTTTCACACATTTGCTCATTCAATATCGTGGTCATCATTTATTGCAAGCTGATCACCCTGCATACTTGCAGTCTCCAGTCACACTTGCTTGGGCAATCACAATCATCCTTTTAGCGATAGCTTGCAACTGTGCATATTGAAAATGTTTATTTTCCATAAGCAACGACGTCCACGAAAACATTTACATCTGATCCCTTTTTTTATATTTGAAAGGCATAATTATGATAGACAGTAGACAGATGAGTTGTGGGCAAAAATGGAAGGGTTAGGCTTTTGGGGGACAGATTATTGAAAATATTGGCATCTTTTTATGCGGATATTAAGTGTACGATGAGTCTGGGGGAGACTGAAGTGGAAGGAATGGAGCTGTGCATTGAGTTACAGTACAGCTGTATTTTATCCCCTTTATTGTTCGCTTCACATCCACGGGAGTTGGGTAAACCGCTGCTAGAGGGTGGAAGAGATGGTGTAAAATGAATGGATACCAGGTTTGATTTTTGCAGACAACATTTTTCTTAAGTAACACGAAAGAGGAATTACAAAATACACTCATAATAGGAGGGGATATAAGGAGAAATGGAGGTTGGAGTGCAGAGAGAAATAGAGCTAGGTCTGGGTCAGAAGCAGAGACAGGGGCAAAAGTCGATGGTTGGAACGTTTGAGGTTCCAGCAGGGTATGGGCAAGTCATTAAGATAGGAGAGGTAAATGGTAGGAGTATTGACTGTTAGCATTAAAGCTACAGGCCAAGAGATGATTCAAAACCATGTTGATGAAATCAAGCAAAAGGTCAACATAGCACAATCTATGATTAAACTGACAGCAGCAAATAGTTTCAATGTGGCATTCACAGGGAGGGTGCTTTGGGCAATGGTGGCAGTCCAAAGCATGCTATGTGAGTAAGACGTAATATCAATGAGTGAGAAAGATCTGAAATGGTTGGAAAAGGCACAGAGGCATAGAGAGAAGGGCAAATGAATACACGGGGCCCCATCATATGTGGCAGCAGAAGCAGTGTAGGGGAACCTGGCTGGTTCAATGTTCGTGATAGATTAGCAAAGGCAAAGGTGAGCTATTGGTGCTACTTGCAGGAGACAAAAGATGGATGGTGCAGGAAGGTGTACCTTGAAGCAATTAAACAACGTACAAGGTGGATGCTAGACATGAACACGTTAGCAGAGAGGTACGACTTGAAGGGGAGAGATGAGGCTGACACTTCATGGAAGACATATGTTGGTAAGGTTGTCACAAGAAAGCAGGACGAAGAGTGGAAAAGATGGGCTAAAGAGAATAGTAGGAATAGGCTTTGTGTAGGGCTACCTGGTGAAGTGCTAGCAAAGGAGAAGTAGTCTGGTGGATTTTAGGGACACAAAATCTAGAGTGGACAACTGAAGGACGGGAAGGGAGAAGGTAGCCTTTAATAAAGGTTCCCATGACTCAGGCTGTGGCAACACAGGCAGGGGCTGTAGGTATGCTGAGCGTGAGATGTAACACTGGGATTTTTTATAGCTTTCTGTTTTCATGGCCACGGCAAATAAGCGGCATGCCTCAGAATATTATACATTATGGCAGACTTTGAGGTGTTGCTGCTATGTCTGCCTAATGTATGGAAATGTGTCAATCGATCGAGGACTTCCCCCACACAAGAAGAGCCACTGCGCACAGTTACCCGAACAGAAAGGGGTTTCTCTTGGCAACGAAGGTGGAAAAAATAACCTGCTTATCAGGTGACTTTGCTCCACACTCTATGCTCATTTATACACATGAACAGAAAGTCCATGATGGAAAAAATGAAAAAGAAACACTCAGGTTATTGACCCCACAAGTGTTAGAATCAATTTATCAGCTCATGCAGCCTACTGTTTGGAGATAAAATTTGCATTCCTTTGAAAAAGCACTTCAGTCCCATGTTTATAAATCAGCATTTTAGAAATACTGTACTGTCGATAGGTTGTCCTTTAAAATTGGTAATGATGCATTGTCTAAGTCTAAATTATTACAAGCAGGCTACTGTATCAATGAGAGTACCAGGATTATAATAAACCTAATTGTGACTACAGTATGTTACTCGAACGCAACATTTGAACTGGACAGATCATTCAGTTATTCCATAAGTTTTCTAAACTTTAATAATAATTAGCTGGGGAAAAATATATTAAATTATACCTGTAAATAAGTTTTTAAACAGCTGTGCATGAGTACATCTTATAATTTTAAGTATAGTACTGAATCATTCTAGGGTTTGTACTGAATCATTCAGAGTTTGACCAACATACGCATTTTTGTAAACAAACTTCTTGTAATTTTACAGCTTGGGCAATTGTCACACAGGTATATATACATAACTAAAATAAATAAACGTAAAATTTGAACCTTTTCTTCATCAGAATATGATTGAGTCACCAGATTGCCATTCTGCGGGTTGGGTGCAATGCATCCAATCCGCATCAAAGAAAACTGTTGATCTGGGGCATGCTCTGACGATAGGTCTCACTGCAGTTCTCACCAAACATGTTTTCTGACAAATTCTATAGACTATTTATTTTATCGTCAATACCGGAAACAAATATTTGTCATAAGATGTACCGTTGCTGATCATGACTTAGTGTATGGTATGCGTGCAT
The DNA here is from genome assembly GCA_964020975.1 of Hermodice carunculata. Taxonomy (NCBI): domain Eukaryota; kingdom Metazoa; phylum Annelida; class Polychaeta; order Eunicida; family Amphinomidae; genus Hermodice; species Hermodice carunculata. The sequence goes on along the minus strand of CAXHWN010000221.1, from coordinate 217,175 downwards.
GTAATCCACCAAAGCAGGCACCTTGTCACCGCACAATAAAAACATTTAACTTTAAGAACTTTAATGAGGAGCAATTTATTACTCCTGCACGAATGTCCTCAGAGCAGCATTGAAATATATGATGATGTAGATGAAACACTAGACCACTGCACAAAGTTGTTTACGGTCAGGTGTGACATTCACTGCTCCACCGTATCCTGGACAGTTAGAAATCCCTTGCGCCCCTGGATCAACCTTGATATCAAGGAAGAAACCAGACTCAAGCATTACTACCACAAACAGGCAAAATCTCAGAATTTATAAGTATTTTTGGACCACTACAAATCCTTCAGAAATGGTTTTATTACCATTGACAGTACATTAGCTGATCAAATTCCACATTTACCATTACCAGACTTCCTGATCAGAGAACGGTGAGCCAAAAATTTCACGTTCTTAAAGGTAAACCCGGAATTTGTATCACTCCAGCTTCAGTGCTTAGCAACCAATAAGTCTGTGGTTTTGATTGCATATCCGGCAGCCTTCTGAAACGAGTGAACTCTGCCATATGCCCGCCCCTTGCAGACATAATGAATCAGTCATTAGGTATGGAGATATTTGTTCCTTCACAAAACCAAGTTTGAAACTGTGAATTTCGAAAAACTGCAGCAAAAACTCCAATGTTATGATATAAGCCAAACAGAACTGCACCAGTTTTCATCATATCTGCATGGAAGGACACAAACTGCTGTTGTTGAAGGTACTCAGTCACACCCACTACAGCCACTGTTGGTGTACCTCAGAGCAGCATCCTTGGGCCACGTCTGTCCCTGCTATATACGTAAATAATATACCGGACATACCTCCGAAATGTACAACTATGTATGCTGATGATACAGAGCTTGAATATGCCACAAAGTCATGTGACTCCAAAAAAATGGGATCTGTGTTAATTGAAGACATGCAAAATTTGAAAACTTATTTCATCAGAAGTTACGTCTTAATATTCCCAAAACTGCACTGCTTCTTATTGATACCTAGCAAAATTTGCCAACGTTTGGTAACATCAGCGTAAAAATAGGTGACACTGAACTGGAAAAGGTCCATTCCACTAAATACCTAGGAATACATATTGATGACCATCTAAATGGAACATTCACACCAGCAACCTGTAGGAAAAAAAGCCAGCAAAGTGGGTTTGCTCCAACGATTGAGCAAAATTGTTCCCATGTGGACATTATCCCAATTGTTGAACTCCATTGTTCCCCGTCCCCCAGTCTGATTAGGCTGATGTTATATACAGGAACTGCTGAGATCAATACCTTGTCGAAACTACAAAACAAGGCAGCCCGTATTTTGACAGGTTCAGGACCTGGAACTCACTTAAACGATATGTTTTCAAATCTTCGATGGCTATCACCAAAAAATATGCACAAATGTGAAGTAATAAATGAAGATATGCCAAGATACTTGCAAAACATATTCACAAAAAACACAAATATGTATTCTTATGCGACATGAGCATCTCATAGAATATGTGTAGTTAGACACAAAACAGGACATTATGCTGTGAGTTTTGAAGTTTCTGGTGCTATGGGGATCAATTACCAAATGATATTAAATGTAGCACCAGTTTTACCATTTCAAAGAAAAATCTTTACAATTACATGTGTTCTCAGCCACAGTTTAGTGCAAGAATTGACATCTTACAGACATTTAAACTTTGTACTGGGAATGACATTTTTAAATTTTAATATTGTAATTTCAGACAGCCATTTTATATAAATTACCTATATGTTTTAATGCAAGAATGCATGTGAGTGTGAAGCTCGGCCTACTAAAAATAGTTGGCAACTAAATGCAGCTATCGAGGGTAAATAAAGTTTTGTTGTATTATTGCATTGTATTGTATTTCTACTTATGAGAAATTTACGCACAAAGATCTAAAGATTTAGGCAGACTAAAAATTACATTGGGGCACTTTGGAGCAGTATCATCGGAAAAGGGTAAAATGTACGTCTATAAACACTCACCGCTCTATACTGGGCTCTGTTACTCGTGTGAATGTCAACATTCATTACACAGCCCCATTGTAAACAAAGAAAGCGAACTTAAAGTTTCATTTCAGATAAAATATGACTGTACAGAACAGGTCATATATCTCGGGATGGCTACTAATATTTTTCAATGGTTTTTACCCACAAGCCTGCACAGAGAAAGCACTCTTAAAATGGTAGAAGTTGGGTTGTTTTTGTTTTTTTTTTGTTAAAACTTCATTAACTTCACTTGCTAAAAGTTCCTGAAGTTGAATTTTCAAGTCCTTGGGGATAATACTAGTGTTGATAATTGTCATATCATAAAATACATTTGATGTTAAAAAAAAACTTTTCGCCCCATACGTTATTCTGAAACTTGTTGCTATTAGCATGAATTTCCCTATATGTACAAGGGTACATTCCAGCAATGAACTATCCAGTCAGGTGGAGGTGAGAAAATGATAGACTGTGCTAGCTCTGTAAAAAAAAATAATTTAAAAAAAAGTCCATCCATTCACTGGGGACAAGGCACCATTGGTTACACCTGTGAGCAAAAGCGCAAATTAGCTGCCTAGCCAAAAAAATTGGTGCAACTTATCTAACAATGTTCCACGAAATTAAGAGTATGATGTTTGACATCATTGTATATCACCAAGGTGCTCAATTCTCTTGATACAACTTGTGGGACTGTGATCAAGCTAAAATCTGTTGGCTTTGATTAGCTTTCATTTTTACACCAGTGCTTTTTTACACTTCCGCTAAAACCGGGCTTAATGATACCAAATTCAAATGTCGTCTACGTCATCAGTATTCATTTATTTTTTACATTCAGGAAACAATTTGGATGAAGTTAATAAAAAAAATTATTATCTTACAAACTTTCTTTTGCGCGTTCTGAGCGCTAGGAATGTGCCGAGGAAAGCATTTGACTCAACCCTCACGAAAGAAATTAAATTGTTTAAAACATACTAAATTCTTTCTCTTGGCTACTAAAGACATTTTGATAATAGATTAAATATATGTAAGAACTAACTATGCTTCTTATGCCAATACTGTCCAAAACAACATATTAAATGCTTGTCCTATAAACTTTGTCAACATTATAACTCCTCTGGAACAGTAACAAATCATGAAAACCATTTATGACAGAAAGCGACCAGTTTTTTTTTCTGCCTTTACCATGTAAGCCTGGGGATGTATGAACTCAATCCGGAATGCAAAATAGACACTTGACTGCAAAATGTACCATTTATTTCAAGTACGTCATGAGGAAATACTTCATGGACGTTTCATATCGCATAAGGAAAAAATTATCTTTGAAATTTGCACCTAAGCTATTAAGATTTTTTGCATTAATACGGTGGGGTTAAAAACGGAGCTCTTCAATGTCTATAACTTTCTTTTCAGTGATCATAACCTCTTTACTTTTTTCAAAGTACAGCATAATAATGTAAACAACAGGGAATGTATCATATAAAAAGGTATAGTTATTGTATCTAGTGTCTATAAACAGGTACAGTATTTAAAGAAAAAATAACATTTTTGAAGAAAATGTGCACATTATGTCAAAGTCATTCTGAATATAACCTGATGTGTCGTTTTAGTATTGATCAAAATTGTATTCTACAATTTCTGTCAACTTGTAGGAAAGTAACAATACAAATGGTGAAAATATATAAGAAATACTCTTCTTCTATTTTTCTTGCATCTTTAAAATACGTGAGATATATTTCTGTTTGATATTTTCCTCAAAATTGGACACAACTATTTTGGTTAATAATTTGAAATTCTGTATTTAGGGTTTGAAGAAGAGGACAAAATAAAGAAATCTATACCTGACAAAATCAAGATATCTTTGTCTGACGGGGTGTGCAGCCAAATCTTAATGTTAGGCTTCTTTAGGGAACTACCACTCGCATTGACAACCTGTTGTTACATACCTGAGGCAATATCTGTTAATTAGGTTTATAAAGATGAAATGTGACTCAGAGGCTTACAGAATAAGCAGTCATGAAAATGCAATTTGATTTGTCCGAAAAAACAAAGATACCTAGTCAGTGGTGCAGTCTACCAACTACCCAGATTGCCTGACAATTTCCGTGGCTATAGGGTATGTCAAGTAATAGTATATCTGTGTGGTTGCCTCTAGATTATATTGAATGCTGATACAACGCAACTGCCCTTGCTGACAATGAATTACAGAGCAAAGGATAATGTATGAGCTGAATACACACATAAACCAATGACACAATGTGGTCTGCATTGCCACCAGTACACACATGTGCATATACATGATATATGACTACAGCAAGTATGCAGTGCTCAAACTTAACACTGTACATACTTTCCAGCACTTTTTCCCGCGTATGTCTACCAGCATGGCAATATGTTTTATCTGGCTTCTATCCCAGGAAAGAACAGTGTTCCTACAAGACTGGTTGAACATTTGCCACCAAAAAAAGTAAAAGACATGCTGGCGAAGTTCCTTATCCGCTGGCTCAGAAAATGATTCAAGAAATCACAGCTCACCCAAAAGGCTTAACAAAGTCTACACTTCCAGCTGCACATATTTTACAAGGACGTATACACAATGTCCCTCCAGGCTTTATGAACGCACTCCATGCATGTTGTGGAGAAAATGGCATGTCGAAATATGCCTGGGGGAGAAAAAAATCTAGAAAATATCCAGCAGATATGTGTAGTCACATAAAATATGATAGACCAGGTCAACAGCTTTTCTCAGTGGACTTTAGGCGCATTGTTGATTCAGTCTCAATATGGCACAAAAAGAGTTAAAAGTGTCTTGGCCCTATGAGGGTTGTTGGGATTGTGCCAGGAAATGATGACAGACAACCAAAAGTCTTAATCCATATATGGAGTTTCTTATTGACTTACAAAATATTTTATCTGACAGACCAACAGTAAAATATTGCTTCCAGAAATGCTCCACTGCACATCGAACTTTCAGTTACTGCATTGAGCGTGTGATTATGCAGAATTGGGTGAATTGCAAAACATTCCTGGACAGGCAGCCAAGGAAGTTTATTTTACATGTCCAGATAAAAGGTATCGTATTGTAAGACCTTGACTGTAGTTGTATATGCATCTAACCATACCTTTATACCTTCCAATCATATACTACACAAAGACTATACTTTGACAGCTCAAATGTATATCGTTCGGCCTGTCTGCAGCTGTATGCAACCAGGAAAAATGACTGAGATTTATATAACAGAAAGCCTAATAAAAGGACAAATCATCAGTCAGAAGCAAACAGGTTTTGCTTGACCGTTCTGGCGAAGGTTTTCATAGTTATTTACCAAAAAATGAACATGATATCATAAAAATCCAAAAAGCACTGGACCGTGACGCCAGCCCGACGACAGATGAAGAACCATTAGATAAGCTGAGCTGACTGACAAGTCTGCTGAGCTAAAAATAATAAATTATCAGGAATGCACAGTAACGCCATTTAGTTTTAGCCCGTTCGATAAAGAAATTTCTTCCAAGTTTAAATGTTATCTGATGGACAGAGCTGGAGAAGTCCAAAACAATATTCACATAACAATAAAGAGAATCGCAGCGCGTGAACAAATTAAGGACTAGAAGTGTCCCTGTGCAATTTCGCAACGGTTGGTCAAGTGGTTTCTGAGACCATTGTTTAACATTTGTCAAACAATAAGGAAATAGTTCAGAAAAGCATTAAGCATATCACATAGCAATTGCATTATCTTATCTTATCTTATCTTATCCCATAATAAGACAATAACATTATCTAATCTTATAGCAGTAATAAATCTCCAAAACCAGTGGAGCACGAATTGAATACATCCAGTAGAGATTGGCTTAAGGTACTTTCCCATCAAGTTTGAAGTGAATCTGGTGATTTTTGTGGAGTTGCTGAAATGTAAATTAGCATTGCCTTCCCCACTGACTTACACTTTCACTGACAGGAATGCTTGCATTGCAGTTCTCAACTCATACTTTGCCAAAGCTCAGGGACCCCGAGCATCAATTGTTCCCTCTTGTTGTGTAATAACCGACAACTTTCTTTCCAAAATGAACGTCTTTTCAAAGGCATAAATCATTAACTGAGAAGCTACTTGGTGCACCAGAGTAAAGGGAAGTACAGTGGTCCGCCTCTTATTTCCACCCCTGCACTGAAAATGTGCCTTCTGGAAATGTGTCCTTGTAAGACAAATGCCTTTCTTGAGGAGTAAAATATGAATATTATGCTATACTTGCTGTATGGAGAAGTGGCCTCTTATAAGAGGGACCTTACAAGAGAGGGACCGTTTAAAATGCACATACTGATTTTTGCTTTTGTGTCACAGTTACGTAACAAGTAAGCAGCCAGGGATCAGACTCTTTGTCGAGGACAACTATACTTAAATTTTCAAAGAATTTATTAAGGGGGATATTTCAAACTAGAGAATTATTCTACAGTCATGATAGGTCGAGAAGGATTATGTCATGTATCAAGGATCACCAGGACCATCAAACAGAATTTCAAATTACTATTTATGCTTATACCTACCTGTCTCAAAACCAAGGTTCAACACTATCTTGCATTAACTTTAGATTTTAATGTTGACTTACCAAAAGCTACCATATTTACCGGTATGTTCAATTCTTTCATTAACAACCTTCGAGGGGGGCTTCGCCCAGTAGTTATAATGTGTGTATTGCATTATACATTGAGTTAAATATACGCATAGTTGACTTTTAGACAGTGTTTGTGCTTAGCGGCCACTGTTGGGGGCACGTACACTAATGTAGCATTTGATGTAGGCGTAGCTTCACCTCGGGCCATGGCCAGAAAACTGCATGCAGGCGCGACCATACAGGTGATTTTTCATTGCCGGTATATTCAGAAAAAAAAAGATTTGCATGTGGTTGGAAAGTGTGGCGTATAAAGGCATATGGCCTTTCATGGTGGTGGCAACATACGTGGGCTAAATATATTACCCTCCCTCCCATGTGGTACATGTACATATTTTAAAAAGCTTATTTCTTAAATGCAATGCAAAATATAAGCGAAAATCAGTTTTCAACAATGCCATGGAAACTGCACCGAAAATCCGAGCAAAGAAGAACCTTCCGTGCTCAAAACGCGCAAGCCATCCAACAAGCAAAGATCGGAAATCCAAGATACACACACCAAGAACTTAGTATCATTTCAAAATCAGTGAAGCAGAAGATGGTGGGTACACCTGACTGATCAGGCCATATACTGGCAGGGTTTTTATAGTTGCAGCCAAACTGCAGTCCCGACAGGATTTAGAAACATGGACTCCGTTTGTACGTAAGAGACGTGCAGCCCTATGTAATCAAATTAGTGCTTATTATGACCTCTACATGCCCAAGCAGTCATCGGATCTTGCTTCGAAAATAGTGCAAATAAGAACTGATTTTAGGTTGTCACTTCAATATGATCAAGACGTATAGGTGTCAAGTGAAGATGCGTTGCACACCCACATATTGAGTATCAGTGTAAAGATTTAATGTAAAAACAACAGTACCCAGAGTACATATACAGAAATACATGATAATGTGCATATATCCAAAACGTTTTTGTGCATGTAGCGTGTATATGTAACATTGATACTGGTGTCATGGTACAATGTCAAAGTTAAAAGTGGCCAAGTGTACATGCTGGAAGTAATAAGTTGCCTCTGGCTAATGTAAACTGCATTTAAGTCGGCCATGAAATTTTAGTATATCTATGTCTCGCAAATAGTTGTCACAGCCAAAGGGTGCTGTTTTCTGCAAAATATTGGGTATAAAGATTCTGACGGTATGTATTTTAGGGAAACGATTAGATTTTTTTAATGACTGTGCCGCTATATTAACTTTAAGGAAGGAATATAACTGATATTTTACACATATATAAAGATTTTTCTGTGAAGAAACCAAAGCTGTGCACCTCGTGCAGCTTGCAGTGACCACTGCCGATGATTTGAGGAATCCGGGGGCGATCGGCGCTCCAGGCCAAGCCCAGACAAAAAGATTATGTCTTGGCAGCGAACAGCAACATTTAGCGGTGGTCGGTGTTGCAAAGCTGGCCTTTACCGTTTAAACCCATCAACTGCCTTACAATGTCGCAAACCGTCGTCACTCACCATAGTTGTCCACTGAAAGTGTCCATACGGCGCTAGACACTGTTACTAGTGACAGTTCATGTGTGCTCTAGGCGCACTAGTGGCCGAACGTGGGTGTCACCTGCTAAGCGCCCTTTCATTAGGCCCTTTTGCAATCAAAAGCTCTCCACTCCAAAATGAAATTTTAAATGTCATCATAATCGTTATTGGTACACGTACTATTATTTTTATTGCCATATATATCATCGTCATCTTCATGGTCATTCTTACTGAAGCCATGCTCTGAGTGATTACAATTTGCTGGAGCCCTTTATCTTGCTTTCAGGTCAGAGACGGTGGTCTAGGTAACGTATGGGAACTTCGCGTGGTTTGCAGCAGACTGAAAGCCTAGATCAAGTCTACATCATCCCGTTGCGACTAACAGAAACCATTTTGAGATACCAGTGCTTCAGAAGCTAAGCGGGCTGCGATACTGCTTTGTTGTTTATGAAAGCACAATTTATAATCCTCGATGCACTAAAGAAAGCAAAAGTGCCTCTCGACATGCAGTGGCTCTGCACTTCAGAGCTTCAAGACAGCATGTGTGCATACCTGGAGCTACTACGCTGCACGCTGTCTATTTAGCAGCTACGGTATTCGGAGGATAATCAGTTGCATTTTCCAAGAGCACTGCCTTCTTTCTAGACAATGTCATCCAAGGATACTCGTATTTTCGTTCAAGTGGATTTATATAAGAAGCATTTCATAATTAGCTAACCAGGCTGGTTGCATAATCCACACCATGCTGTGCCCACAAGCACTTTATAATTGGCAAAACGAACTGGCTGCATAATCCACACCCTTCTGTGCCCACATGGCCTCGGGGCCAAATGTGAGCTGACATGTTTATGAAAAGTAACGTGTGGAGAATTAAAGCTACAGTGGAAGAATGAAGATGTAGCGACACTGAGGAGTGTAACACGAGGTGGAAAAAATAGCATTTAGGAAAAACAGGACACAACCAACTAGGTGGCCCGCGCGCTCAAAAATGCCTAGGGTCCAACACCTCAGCCCTGAGCAAGCCAACGGCAACTGTGGTCTACCACCTGATGGTTCGCACCTCTTATTTTGTATCTTAAGACGACGAAAAAGCTAACTTGCAGGAGTACCTGTAGTTCCGACTTTGAATCGAATTAAAATTTTATTTTCACAAATGTACAAACAGCATGACAAATAAAAGATAGGTGAAGAGGGTTCCCAGATCAGAAGACTCATAGAGCTATGTGCCGCTACAAATTGTTGGTAATGATGTTGTTCTGTCAATTACACCCAATCATCTAAATTAACTACCAACCAACTCGACCGCCCCTCCCCCTCCTCAAAAAAGTACATCAGGATGATATACAAAAATGTAAATATTTACATTTACCCGTGTTCTTTATAAGTACTGCTTGGTCTATCACAGATTTTAAAAAAATAATAGCGAGCGTTAGCAAGCTCTTACCATAAACACATGTGAATATAAGATATAACAGAATGGTAAATCATCCAGTCAGAAGAGTACTCAGTATCTATCCAACGAAGTTGATTTTCTTCGTCATCCCTTACTGCGCATGCGCACATGGGCGCAAACATTGCGTTTTTTAGGCACCGACGGGTAATTTTCGCAGTTTTATTTACACCAAAGTCTCACAGTTACCGGCTTTTATGGAAATCATGTCAATAATTCATAACTGCGCTTCAGAAAACGTTGTCGGCAGAGTGTAATGAATGATAACAATTATCCGACATGCATCGTTAACACTTCGATGGAACGTGGACCTGGCAAACACGCTTTTGGGGCTGGAAGTGGGTTTCCGCGGAATAGAAAAACTTGACATGTGTGAGGGTAACCTAAATAAACATCCCAAAGTATGTATTATTTGTTGCATGTTGCGTCTCACTTTGTGACTAATATCTGCTCACTGTGCAGTCACCAGGTTGCTTCTCGGGGCCTTCCAGATCGCAACTTCCACTAAGTTCCACTCACACTTATCTCCCAGGGGCCCCAAAACGCCATGTTGCTAAAGCCTGCTCCGATTTTAATGTTGTCGCGCGACAAACCAACAATCACTCTCCGTACGCAATGCGTCTCTGCTACAGGATACGGCACTAGTTCAATGACGATATAAAGACCTTTGGAACAATACTTAAATTTGTGGAACAGTGTCTTACAAAAAGAAAGGCTATACGGCAGATAATTTCGTTCATTTGTTGAAGGTAGTACGGCCTCGCTTCTCTAGACTGGTTTAGTAAATGGCCGCTAGAGGGACCTGACGACCTAAGGTGCTATGTACTGCCTGATGCAAATGGTACTGCAGCGTGCCTGATCCACTTACGTTATTGATACTTAGTAATGCTGACGCTCGCATTTTCGGCTATGCCTACAAGATATTAATACATATATCGAAAACTTTAATTACGAACCAATACCCATGTGATTTCCAATCAAGTTCACCTGATCAAAAAATAAATAAATAAATAAATGACAGCTACTGTACATGCGTATTTAGAGTGGTCAATATACTTGCTAATTTATAATGCATAAAAATGCTCAACTACTTGAACAGAAAAAAAATAAATATCTAACTAACAGATCTATTCTGATTGTCTATACAGACTTGAATTTCATTCATTTAGTTGTCATTCGTATTAAAGGTTTGAATATAATATCTTTTCAATTGTTTTTGGACGGAGGTGAGCTAGCTGTATATTTTAGATTACTTGGGAGTTAATCCCTTGATTGGGGTCCCATGAATCTGGTCATGTTGTGTCCATGCTGTTTTGTCACTAATGACAGGTGCAGATTCGCATTATTCTGTGTGTTATGGTTGTGTACCCTGTTACAAGGAGTAAAATATTTGGTATATATCGATGGAGGTTTATTGTTTATGTGCTTGTGAACAAAGTTTTTGGTAGCAAATTCATAGATATCAGTAACTTTTAATACTTGGATCTTGCTGTGTTGTAGGTTTGTTTGCGTTCGAGGATGGCAGTTGAGTTCTAGAATGGTAGTTGAATAAGATTTTTAGTGATTTGCTTTGCGTGACTTGTAGTTTTTTAATATCTGATGTAGACTTGTGTCATATCAAACTATTCTTTCGACGTACTTTGTTCAGTATCAGAAAATGTATCATCTTAATCTTACGGAGCCCAAGAGGGAAATGAGAGAAAAAATTAGTTCGTTCCATCGCAATGTTATTGCATGAGCACGAAATTTAAAAAATCCCACAAAAAACAGGTACCTCTGAAGCCTCAGAGGGGATATAGAAGACATTTTGTTATTTGTTCCCTCGCCATTATATATCGTTCCCTCGCAATATTATTTCGTTCCCTCGACATAAATATTTCGTTCCCTCAGAATAATCATTTCGTTCTCTCGAACAATTATTTCGAGAAAAAGAAATAATATTGCGAGGGAACGATATATTATTGCAAGGAAACAAAATAATTATTGCGACGGAACGCAATAATATTGCGAGGGAACGAAATAATTGAAGCACGGGAACGCAATATTATTGCAAGGGAACGGAATAAAATATTTTTTCTGCCATGTCCCATGTGGGGCTTTACATTTAGTCAGCCAAGGGACATAAGTATTTTTATATTTTGTCGTGTTGGGAGGGAACCAAATATTAGTTCGACGAAACGCAATAATACTGCGCGAGCACCAAATAATTAGTCAGAGGGAATGCAATACTATTGCGAGGGAACGATTTTTTTTCTCTCATGTCCGTTCTAGGTCTCCGTAGAATGCCATGCCCTTTTTTTTCTTTATTTTAAAAAAGTAAGATATATTTTATTAACAGCTCTAGTAGACATATGTCTCCTGTTTGGATTATCGACCACATTCATGTCTGACCTTTCCAACTGGCCATGCATAAGTGACTTTACCTAACGCTACATCCCATCTCTGCTCTTTGTACCACTGTTTATTCATCCCACAAAGTCGAATCAGAAAAGTCTAACAAGAGCTTTATTCATTCAATATTTTAAGTTTATCGTTCTAACTCAATACGCCGTACGTGGGTCCTTTCGCGT